>JAEBDU010011882.1:20924-38882 GCA_016802625.1 Heliconius numata
CAGGTCTCTTATCATCTTGTTTACCTGTCGTCCCTGATTCACCATCGCCAGGCTCTGAAAAATCGGACGAAGAAGGGGGATCGCCGTTGAAGAAATCGTTCAGCTTTCGAGATAAAATACGCATGAGCTTCTTTGGGAAAGAAAAAACGGAGAAACCCAAATGGAATACTATAATAGAAGAGGAGAAATTTAAGAAAGATACGGCGATTGTACCAACCGCAAGCCATGCGAACAACCGAGATAACCGATCTAGCAAACGATTTTGGTTCTTCCGAAACAAAGAATTGATGGATAAAAAAACACATTCACCCATATACACCAGGAGTAAAAGTTTCGAATTCCTCCCCAAGGCTATTGAAGAGGAAGAGGACAAAGTGCGGACCAAGTTGACCAAAAACAGTCTGTCGTACGCGTTCGGCAGTAGCGACACATTAGGAGACACGTCAGTTGACAGCTTGGAGTACATTGCGAATGTGTATTACGACAAAGTAGATAATGTCTGCCTCAAAAGTGTCAAAGAAATACAAGATTCCGATCACAACTCCTGCGCATCAACATCTACCTCAGCGTCCAGTGGCCTCGTTGTCAACATATTCAAAACGGAATCAGTTCAGGACTTGTTGGACGAATTTAAAAAGGCCGTCGATCTATTCAGTGAAAGTTATTTGAGTGATTGTGAACCTTACACGCGAACATCTGACGAATTGACTATAGAGCAGAAGAGGAAGAGTACTTCCTTTAACACTCTACCCTCTCCTAAGGTGGTACAAGTGAATAAAGTGAATGAAGTGAGTGAGGATTTCCGGGCAGAGTTAAACCAGATGTTGGAGATGAAGCGTCATAGTGCGTGCGCAAAGAATCCACGACGGGGTTCCGTAACCGATTGGTTCGTGCTAGAAGACCAGAAAACACCGGTGCAGAATCAAAGCCACGTATCTGAGGCCAACAAGTATAGACGAGCTCAGAAGAAACCAATTCAGAGGGTGAGAAGAATCAGTTCAACTAAATATGTAAGTAATTTATATTATTAATTGTGGTAATTCTAAAACAGGAACTGACGTGACGGCCAGGCTGCGTGCATCTGTAAGCGCGACAGTTTGTGTGTTTGGTTCGAACACTAGGTTCCCTCTTCGTACCCTCCTATATGCGGGATATAAGTACAGTACTATATTATCATATAAGCAGTATTTAATTGCAACCATTATTCTAATGTTATTAGTGTATATTAGCGTAATTAGGTACAAATCTTTTACCGGTTGAGTTTCTCCTTATAATACAAAATTAAAGTGTTATCAAGGGCAGTAGCTAACAAGAATTAAACTTAGATATAACACTGTTGACCTACATACAGTGGGTAAAAAAAGTATTTGCACACCCAAATTTTTTGAAATTACACCTACAAATAAACAGAATGCTTTCAGTTAATTATTGTATTTAATAGCTTAATCTATATGTATTTCGAATCGGTTAATAAAAATCCTTGGAAAATAGAAATAAAAAAAAGACACGGTATAAACACATATTTTAAAGTCAAATAAGTATTTGCACACCAACCAGCTTGTACGTACGTTTGTTAAAAATTCAATAATAAATGAAAGAAAAGACACTTAATATTTTGTGTGCATTCCATTAGCTTCAATGATGACTTTCAATCTCCTTGGCATCGATTTCAATAATTTGGACGTTGTTTAAATCGAGATTTGAGCCCTTTTCTCCACCAAAGCACGCTTCAAATCATTTTTATTTAAAAAAATATTTCCACATATTTTAATCCAGCAAATGCCATAAATTTTCAATTGGGTTGATGTCTGGCAATTGTGGCGGAGTTTTCAGCATTCTACGGACATTGTACATCGCCCATTCCTTACTTTTTCATAGCTGTATGCTTAGGATCATTGTCCTATTGAAAGTAGTATGTCCCATTTACGTCTAATTTCGATGCGCTGCAAGATAAAATATCGCGCAACACTTTGACGTAATCTACTGCTTTCATTATTCCTTCGGCAAAAGCCAAGTTTCCGAACCCATTTGCTGCCATGCAGCCTCAAACCATCACATGGCCACCGCCATGTTTGACTGTACTATGCACATGTTTCGCCTGCAGTTCAGTATGTGGCTTGCGCCACACAAATCTTTGTCTGTCCGATCCAAAAAGATAAAGTTTGCTTTCGTCAAAAAAAATAAAACTATTCCAAAATTGTAAAGGCCCATTTACGTATTCTTTCGGGAAAGTTAGTCTTTTTGCTATATTGGCCTCACTTATGAAAGATTTTTTCCTCGCTGTTCTGCTGCGAAGACCAACATTACCCAATACGTTTCTTACAGTTTGGGCACAGACAACCTTACCTGAACTTGACGCGATGTCATTTGCTAAGCTTTGAGCGGTTGTAAATGGTTTATTTTATACCGATTTCACAATTTGCCGCCTATCTCTCCTACTGAGCTTCTTCGAGGAACGGATCTTGCCTTATTTTCAACACTACCCGTTTCTTCTCGTTTTTTTATAATAAACTATACAGTAGAGCAATTCAACTTTAAATTTGACTCGATTTGGCGATAATTTCAACCTTCATTACGGAGTAAAATAATTTCTTCACGCGTCGATAACGACAATTCAAATTCTTTCGGCATGTTTGCTCCAAGAATTTTTCTGAACACTAAACAAAAGTCTGGATATTAGGATATGTTTCCCGATGTTCACATGTATACATACAATGTTCACATTTTATCTAAAGGGACAAGATGTCGCGGGAATAACATTGTATCTAGGGAATGGTTGGTGTGCAAATACTTATTTGACTTTAAAAAAGGTGTTTTTATCATCTAATTTTTTTATTTATGTTTTCTAAGAATTTTTAATAATCGATTCGAAATATATATAGAATAAGCTATTAAATACAATAATTAATTGAAATCATTCTGTATTTTTGTAGGTGTAACTTCAAAAAAATAAGGTGTGCAAATACTTTTTTTACCCACTGTAGGTACTTCGTGATATAAAATATAGATTACAATTATATAAAAATATTTTTTACTTAACAATTATTAATAATCTGTAGTTAAAATTATTATTGATAGTGATTGTCACAAACTCAATATATTTTAACTTAACTTAATCGTAACTTAACTTAACTTCACGCTTTATCCCTAGCGGGGTAGACAGGCTACGGTTTCTAGATACCTCTTTCACCTCGTCCACTGTCATCAACCTCTTCATACATGCCCTTCGGGGGATCCTCATGCTTTTTACGTGACCTTCCTCCAGTATCTTTGATAAGCAACAATTTTAAATTAAAAATATTTCTACCCACAACAAAAACTTTACCAAATATTTCTTTCGAATTAGAATAAATGACAAATGCTTCGTATATTTTATTTTGTATACTAGCGCTGTTATCAGCTCGAGTCGTGATAAGTGGAAAAGACGGCGCATTTGCTCGACTATTTACGACCAATACACTGATATCGTATTATAAGATTAACCAAATACTACTTCTTTATTATAATGATTTACCAAAAAAAAAAATCGTCAAATTAAATTTTAAGGTATCTTTTTTATGTTTTTAGTTTCACACTGTATTTACCGCTTAGTATGGTTGGTACAGGGAACCTAGTGTTAAGAAGTGTAGACTGAAAGAAGAAGAGAAATGTGACACTAGGTACACTTCCCACTTTCCGCTGCATCTTTGATACTTTGGGTATCGAATATCGGAACTCAACGCCGCGCCTCGACACCAGAGCAAAAACATTAATATATATTGAAATAAATATTTCGTTTCCTCCTTGTTCCCTTTATTTCTCTCTTCCAGGTCAAAATGTAGTGGGTACTTAAAATAAATATTTCACAATCCACAGTACATTTACAAAGCTGGCTGTTTATACTAAAGTGCTCTGGACAGGATAATTTTCTGGTGAAAAGTAGGTCATGAGTTACGCTAATGCCTGTAAATAATATATTCATTTGAAATACGAAATATAAATACAATATGAATAATTCCTTTTTAATGGATTTGATTAGTTTATAATAATTCTAGTTGATATTTGCCAGAGTGAAAATATGAATTATTTTTACACAGAGTGAGAATCGAATTCGCAACCTGTAGCGTTTATCTTTTTGGGCTTAAAGTAAAGCGTTTGGTTTCTGTTCTATTACATTCTTAAAATTGAAAATTTATCACTACCTTCAGAATATGGCGGAAGAGGGGGGGTTCCCAGATTTCCTTTTGCTACCCAGCAGGCTGTGTGCGGGAAACAGCGTGAAATTAAAGAAAAAAAAAAACAAAAAAAAATAAACAAAACCCATCATACCAATGCCCTTTCACATCATCCGCTATCTGGTAAAACGTTTGAGATAATACATATATAGACTATCTCGTAATCTCTCTCAATGAGATAAATGAAGATTTTTCTTGGATAACATCACAAATACTTACATAAAAGTTTTTGTTTCATACAAAATGTCTACGTCACGGTAGGGTAAAGTGGAATATAAATAATATATATGAAAGTCCAGCGTTGAGTTCCACCACTCAACGCGCAAAGCCTCGAAAAATGCGGCGGAGAGTTGGGGACGGAGTGTCTTAACAATTTGTTCCCTCTGCCTACCCTGCTGTGTGCAGGATACAGCGAGCGAAGCTGATTTATTTATAAGTGAATTGAGGATAGTCGTGGCACTGGTTTGATTCCCACCTGAGGAAATTAAATATTTAATATTTTCTTCGATCTCGTGTTGGGGCAAAAGAGTGTATGAAGAATAGGTACAACGTGAATAAAAAAGCGAATCGATTAAGCCGGTTCAAACGCGTATTTTAGTATTAAAACAACTTATGTAATATACTTATATAAATATTATTGTAATATATTATACAATGTAAGTATTATGTATGGGCCGTGCGTGCACAAGCTTGCGATTGTAAACGCGACAGTTTTAGGTTCGACTCCCGTTCGAGGGAGTGAAAAAAGCGGGGTAGGGAAGTGTCTTAATGGAGAACGCAGTGCCCCTCAGTAGCACTAGGTTCTCACTGATGCACTGTTTATGCAGAAAACAGCGTAAGACAAAAAAAAAGAAATATACATTTCATTAATTTGTGTTTTCTATATCTGGATGAATTAAGTTAACCATTTTACTAGTTCTTACCTATATAGCTTATAGACTTTTTTTAATAAATAGACTATACGACATAAAAATAATTTTCTTTTACATTTTTAAAGTGTTATTTCACTCTTAGGAAAGAAAAATACTCTTCTCATACCTTTTGAAAACCGTTCAAGACGGTTGGTGGGTTATTGTACCGCTACGTACATTTTTTTACAAATTATGTTTTGTAAAAATATTAAAAAGACTTTTCGAAGTAGAACGAGCTGTTCTTGAGATTATCGCGTTCAACCAAACAAACTCTACAGCTCTCTCTCCCTCTCTCTCAGCTAGTAATAATAGCACAGATTATATAAATTTCCCTAAAAAAAAAAAAACTTTATGGTCATTCACAACGTTCGCTTTGCATATAATACTTACAAATAAAGGTAACTATAGAAGCGTGAAGTTAAAAAAAAAAACTGCATCACCAATCAATCGTAAACATTAGCTTATATTATAACTGTTACAATTTCTTTCTTAGAACCGTTATATTCTTAATTTACACCAGCACTTGATTGTTGTGGGTTCGATTCCACTTGCGGGAATGAATCATTTTCACTTCCACGCTTTGTTAACGAGGTAGAGCGCTTAAAGTTAAATAACTTAAAGTATAATTTAGTTCTGGACGTAACTATTTGAAATGGCTAATGTTAGGGGGTCAATCGGTTGACCTTTTGCTTGTTGAGATGAAGCAATTGCTTCGGTTAGATCTAGAGTACGAAATGTTCGTAGAAATTTCAACTACAAAATAAATGTATGCTGTAAGGTCCAAGACAATACGTTTTATTAAAAATATATATTAAAAAAAATTTTGGTTTCAAAATAAAAAAACTTTTACCTTAAAGCTTTTTTGAAAAATAAATTTTGACACTCTCATCATTGTAAGTAGGCAGAGGCAAAGCAAAATCAAATTATTCTTTATTTTATTAGGCATTTACAAGTACTTGGTTTTAAACGGTGAAGTTACACAAAAATGTCAGTATTGTCAGTGCTACAAAATGTCAAATAAAAAAATAGAGAGTTGCAACAAAAACGTGATGGCTATAGGCATGCTTTCAGAATTCGGCTGAAAGTGAACGGAACTGTATTAACACTAGGTTCCCGCGTTCCCTCTACCTACCCTCTGCGGGATACTGCGTGTAAAGAGAACACTAGGTTTAAACGTAGGTAAGTACTAAAATAGCAACTGATATCCAGAAGATTATCTAGTGAGAGAGAAACATTCAGGGCGGAACACGGCCTTTCACTGCAATCGTACAAACTACTTGTTGAACAAGATGGCATACTATGTCTACTAGTTTTAATTATTTTATTTTAAGAGACACAGTAGAACAAATACAAATGCTAACCTTATAACATATATTTTTTTTTTTATATATATATTTTTTTACTTTTACGGTGTATCCCGCATATAGTATTGTAAGCAGAGGGAACCTAGTGTTAAAACACATCATTCCTCACGCACCGCCCAGTTTTTAAGCCCTTGATTATTAGGTCGCGGAATTCTACGCCGCATTTTTTATTGTTGCCAGTGTGCCGCTGCTCGCACGTCTCAAAACAAATATATTTTTTAGTTTCACGTTACACATAAATGTGGAACATAATATAATTATGTAGCTGGGGAAATGAAAACTAAATGTTTAAATTCCCTAAATGGAAATCGAACTTAAAACCAGTGCACAATATAATAATTGTAATAAATATTAATTATTATATTTCATAGAGACGAGATTAACAAACAGTAATTTCGTAGCGCGAATTACATTCACAACTGCTGACGAAGGTTCATTCATTAAGTTAGATGTGAAATTTGATGTTTTCTTTGGAAATATACATTTATATGACATAATAATTAATGAAACTGAAATACATTCTGACATAAGTATTTAATATATTATATTAAATTTAATATTTAAATAGATAGATTTGTAAAATTTAAAAATTAAAATTCTAATTTCCATATTTAGCCATCTCATATTGTCTCTGGTAATCTATTAGGCAGAATATATATTTCTGATATTACCGTGCACAAACATACAAACAAATAACAACACATTTATTTACATTCACGCTGTATCCCGGCTATAGCGGGGTAGTCAGAGGGAATAGGCGCTCCGGTCTCTACATACGCTCGTGCCTCTTTCGCCTCGTCCACTGTCATTAACCTCTTGGTACATGCCAATACGCAAATTTAAAAAATCATTATTGTAATAAGAAGAAAGTATAATGGAATAGGATTTTCTGTCTCATCATATCTAACCATTTCGAGGAATTTGTGAGAGGCCGATCCTTCAGTTATCCCAACAACGACTAATCGTACCAAATTTTCGAATATACTTCTAAATTTTGGAAATCTACAATAAATCTAGATCATAGATAGAAGAAAATCCACTTTAGACATAAATAATGAGATTTGAACTTGGTATATACTTACAACTTACATACAGTACCTACAGGCTAATTTTATTTTCACGGTCGCGTCACGCAAATTGTCACTTTTCTAATCGCAGCGTGGTTAAACGTGTCAGTGCGGTAAGTAGGTCGCACAAGTGTTACATGTTAATTGCGATTACATTATGGGGGCTTAAGGTAGCGCGTGTGCTGTTGGCTTTTTAGGGTTCCGTAGGTCAAAAGGTGAAACGGAACCCTTATAGGAACACTTTGTGGTCAGTCCAACAAGACCATTTATCTCGAGAGTTAATATGAAATATTTAAGTCATTGGTCTCTTGAAGCCCAGAATAAATCAAGCTTCTAAGTCTACGCACTCAGAAGAAATGAGCATCGTTTTTGCTTGCGGCATTTTGTATGAAATTCACCGCGTAATTAACACCTATAGAACAATTCCCGCATAGGCAGGAAGTGGAAAATTTGATTAAAAATAAAAGAAAAAATGCGAAAAGTGATACTTTATGGGAATTTAAAAAAAAAGTAGTTCATTTCATACAATATGAGTGAATATGCCCCCAAATTTAAGTTTGTCAACTTTTATAAGTAGTAAACCGACTCGCACTTAACCGGTTTTTTTGTATACAGCCTTGAGAGATAGTCCTTTTCAGTTACTATTGATTTTAAAACTTATCTATTTAAAGAATTGTACGGAATAATTAAAAAATATATTTATAATTTACATAAATGTAGAATCCATCGTGGCGCAGTAGGACTAACGAACGGGACGATTGTGCTTTCGATTAGGGGATGAAATATTGGATATTTTCTTTGGTTTAGTAATGAGGCAAAGCGCGGCGTTAAGTTCCGCCACTCAACACGAAATGCCTCAAGAATTCGGGGGAAAGTATAGAACGGAGGTATCTTAATGGAGAACATAGTATCTTAACACTGGATTCTCCAGGTTCCCTCTACCTACCCTGCTATGAGCAGGATACAGCGTGACGCTAAAATAAAAAGAAAAGTACATAGCTTGATAAAACCAAGCAATTTAATCTATTATTAATAAATCATAAAAAAAAATAACCGCTACTGTACCAACCTAATAGACTGTAGCTAATAGAGAATGCATTTCTTATTGATTATAACAGTTAAAATATTATTTATGATAAAATTATACGATACCGAGACCGTAGTAGTGCAGTAGCGTGAGTGTGAGATTGTAACGCGACGGTAGTGGGTTCGATCCCCATTCGAAGGAATGAAATATTGTTTATTAATATTTTCATTTCTTCGCTCTGGTACTAAGGCTAAAGCCCGGCGTTGAGTATCGCCATTCAATACACAATGACTCGAAAATATTCGGGAATCGTAGGGAACGGAGTGTCTTAACACTAGGTTACGCATAATCGAAGCCACAACCAGAAACCAAATTATCTATATGCTTAATTACACTTATCTATATGTCAGGATTATTTATACTTGGCAATTTGATACGAAGTAATTTTTAACAAATGAACTTTTCCATGGGAACCTCTTGATTACCACGATTCTGCAATTAACCTTGCAAAGTAAATTAAAATGTTATATGCATATTCTGATATAAGGTAAGTAAATAGGTGTAATGTAGTAGCTAATCAGCTTCACGCTGTATCCCGCACAACACTAGCAGGGTGTTCAGGATACAGCGTGAAATGTAAAGATACTACTTAAATGTCAATTAAACTTTAATTCTCGTTTGTCGCATCCGGATATTTCAAACAAACAAACAAACAAACTATACAAAAAAAATCGTAGTGACATTTCTTTGTTTACTACTGAGAACATATGTTACATAATATAAGCAATATTTAAATCAAATGTATTGTTATTTCTTATTTAAGACCACGCCTCCGTACGGCGCGCCATTCGTTGCAAAAGGGTCCATTCACACTGCAAATTGTAAATATACGCTGTAAGTCATAGGAATAAGCGATTCTAACATGAGGAAGTAAAGTTACCTAAATTGTTTCTTAAGCGTGCAAAGCAGATTTTTTAAGACATCCATCGTTGTCCACTTTCTACCCATATATATAAATTGCCTGGTCTGGACAGATGCCATTCTGGTGTGGAGCACAAGGGCACAAGAATTAAATATTTTCATTTCCTCGTTCTGATAACGAGGCAAAGCAAGGTGTTGAGTTCCGTCACTCAAAACGCAATGCTTTCAGCATTCGGCGGAAAATGGGTAACGGAGTGTCGTAAGTCGTAACAGTAAGTTCACTGTTATGTAGAATACACCTTTAAGCTTAAAAACAATAAGTTCCTAATGCGAACGGCTAAGGAGTGGAACTCCCTGTCTGCTGAACTGTTCCCCGACAAGTATAACCTGGCCCTCTTTAAAGAACGAGTGAATAGGCACTACCTAGGCAAGCATGCTCCACCTTCGTTCGCATCGTCACTTACCACCAGGTGAGATAGCGGACAAATGCTTGCCTATCAACATTAAAAAAAAAAACAATATCTGAGGCCATCGTGGCGCAGTGGCTCATTGTCTGACTGTAAACGCGACAGTTCTAGTGTCGACTCCTACCAGAGAGAATTCGTTATTCGCTCGCTATGAGAAGCCTCTGCCTCTTAAGACACAATCTCTCGAAAATAGAGGATTGCATAGGAAACGGAGTGTCTTAACACTAGGTCCTCTTAATTTTTAGCCCAATCCTATTCGCTTTAGTCCATTTAGACCACACGCAACGGAAAGACAATCGTGATACCGCACCATTACTCCAGACCGGGTCTCACGACTGTTACTTTCACTAGTGCCTTATGCGTTTATAATGATGATTTAATATTGACGCAGCTATCTATGTGAGAATGACGATCAATTGTACTAGAAACGACTTCAAATATATGAAACGTAATAAATGCTTATGTAATATGAGCGAATTGATTCTAAACATGGCAGTTGTGGGTTCCATCCCTTTGGGGGAATTAGTTGTTTTCGTTTCCCTATTCTGGTAACAAGAAAAAGAATATCATTGGGTTACGGTGATTCACGCAATGTCTCGAAATTTTGGAAATGCTAGGGGAACGGAGTGTCTTAACAATGGGTTCCCTCTGCCTACCCCTGCTATGTGTGGAATACAGGGTAAAAATATGAAGAATAGAACAGAAGAAGAGTCCTCTCTATGGGTGTCCACCCAATGCAATATAACTTACTTAAAAAATATAAATTTATAAATTATTAAAAACGACAATCATGGCATAAATAAAAAAAAAGTAATTTATGATATAACATTATTTAGAGAAATACATTAATTTCGAACAGTCATCGGACTTAAAAGGTTTCTGAAATTTCCGGCACACGAGATTCTGCGCGAACATTATAAGAATTATCTTAGAAAATATATTTGAAAAAAAAAAATGCTGTAACGCAGTTGTGACTTGTGTCGTAATATTACAATTGAAAGTAGTATATGTGTTCAAATCAATAAAGAAAGTCAAAAGTCAAAGTCTAGTTTAGATTTGTCGCTGTTCAGCCTATTCTTCTGATATGGATCTCTTACATTTTAGATGCATACAAAAAGATGATAAGCATTCCATGAATTACGTTCAATGTCTTATTTGTCTAACTAACTAAAACACATTGGCTATTTTCATTTTCCTTGCTCTGGTACCGATGCACAGCGCGGCGTTGAGACCCACCACTCAACACGTAATTTCCCCAGAATTCAGCGGAAAATGGGACATGGAGTGTGTGATTTTTTATTTGAAATCTCAGAAAGTACAAGTGCTAGGAATCTCAAATTTTGCATAGGCGTTACTTATAGGACGTAGGTGCTCGCTAAGACGGGAATTTGCAATATTCGATTTCTAAGGGGTTGTTTTTGGGGTCGAAAGTTTGTATGAAACTTCGTTACTACAAATGCTAGGAGTCTCAAATTTTGCATGGACGTCACTTATAGGACGTGAGTACTCATGGAGACAGAAATTAATAATAACGTAGTTCACCCAGGCGAAGCCGCGGGCGGGCCGCTAGTATTGTATACATACGTCAATATAATATATCCATGATAACTTAAAGCCACAGGAAGGCACTAAATGGAAATTAAAAAGATAATTCTATAAATAAATACCCCAGCTCAACTCGTATTATGTAAAAATGCTTTGATTAAGACAAATGAAGTATAAAGCTAGTTACATATAAAGCCGCACGTGCGTCCGGGCGTGTGCGTGCTGTAGAAGCGGGTCACATTACCATGAGAAAGGCGTTTAGCGGATTGTGACGTATGGAATTTAAAAACAAAACTTCACACTATAATTATTGTACATTAAGAAGAAGGAACATCATCTATTGAGTGGCGGAACTCAGCGCCGAGCTTTGTCTTGATACCCTATCGAGAACATAAGTATAATTCAATGTACCAAGTGGGTATTGAACCCAAAACCGTCGCGTTTACGGACAAACGCTTGCCGCGATGACCTACTAAATATACGAGATACTCTGCAAATATATTTAAATCAAATTATAATATTAAAAATACAAAATTTATACCAGAGCTTGTTGAGCATGAGATATTCAATGTTCATTGTCCATACTTAATTTTAGAACGTTTTGCAATTTCAAGATTAAGAAACATTCTACAAAAATTTATGACAAAGGACGTGAGACTAACATTTCCATTTAAAACTATTATAAAACAATAATGATTAAAAAAAAAACAAAAATAAAAGTGGTAAATGATTGCTTTCTCTGGCTAGAGCTTTGAAATATAATTCATTTCCGGAATTTGCAATTGAACCCACAACCACCGTGTTTACAATTAATCACTGTTTAACCCTCAATATAAACCGAGGCTTATCCAATAATTTGATTTGTCAGGAACATCGGTGCGCGTGACGCGGCATGTAAACGAAGCGGCCCGTTTATAATCATTACAGTACGGCCAACAAGTCGTGGCCAACCTGAAGTAACCCATTGCAATAGATGCTTGTTTAAATTAGATTTTAGGATTTTAGGACATTTCTTACTTTTCAATATTTTCTTCCCGAATGAATAATGAGCATAAATTCAAGAAACCGAACTTAACAGCGGCCACAACTTGTTGACCGTACTATACTTATTCACGATTTAAATAAAGAATATATGCATGTATAAATTAAAAGGAAGGCAGAGAGAGTGAAAGTAATATGTCACTTCCTTCTGCACTATTCACACAATTGCAGACGGAAGTGATACATCACTATCACTCTTCGACAACACATTGCGTGCTAGATGGCGGAACTTTACTTTTGCAACTGCTGCGCGGAAGCAGCACAAATAAGCTCTGAAAATAGTTCTTCACATTTTTTTTATGCAAAACATATATTTTTTAATATAGTTGTCTTAGTACAAGTTCGAATCTGTAATAGGTACTCTCGTAATAGAGGCGGGACCGTGAGAAATTATTTAGTACGAGTGACATGAGAATAACAAGCGAAAGTTAAGTGCATTTTTGCAATAGATAGTTCCCTAAGTTGGAATTGAACCTACAATCATCAATTTACAGTCAGACAATAAACAGACAGCCCCACAGCAAAACATGTTTATAAATAAATACAGTTACCAAAAAATAAAACTTTTCGACATTTTTAGGGTTCCGCAATCTGTACACTCGCAAACATAAGTTAGCCTACTTTATTAGCCGCGTAATCAAAACCTACTCTATAGGGTATTTCCCAAAGACCTACAATTAAAAAATTTGGAAGAGACACGAGAAGAGACAAGAAAGGAGAACTTGCTGTTCAAATAAAGGAAAATTTTAAAAAATTACAGTTAAAAACTATTACAAACTTATTAATAGTTAATTGCATACAAATTGAGTGCATACCCCACGAACTTTTATATATTAAATACCTACATCCCGTTGATTTACAATTCTGAAATTGGTAAGGAACCCTCGGTGAGCGAATCCGACTTGCACTTGACCAGTTTTTTAATGTTAGCATACCGTTTATCCTGATTTATTGCGTACATGTGAGACGCTTGAAAAAAATATAAAAACCACAAGAACTTAAATGATTTTAGCTTCGTTCTTTCACATGTATCTTAGGCTTTTTATAGGTGTGACAAAAAATGGTCGTGAGATTTGCGCAGTTTATATTTTTTTTACCTGCGCTACTGCAAATTAAAGATAGATAAAGAAGCTTAGTGACATAATTCTCTTCATTTTACTCTTAAGTATATTTGGTCTTGTTTAAAATGCTAATACATATTGTATTGGTCATTATAAATGAAAATATTTTAATGGAGGAGGAGAGCAGGAACTGGGTGCTGAGTGCAGAAAATATTCAATATTCCATTCTTTGAGTGGTAATCGAACCCACAATCTGTCTCGTTCGCGACCTCCACTCCACCTAAGCGTGGTAATGTAAACTAGTAAAGTTACATAAACCAAGTTATTTCCAATGATATAATACATGATAATCCCTAGAAGCCGTACAACATGGACAATAATACCTACTCTAATATTCATCGGTGACGGCGAATAATAAGAGAAACCTATGGAGTTACTGAATTCTATAGGTCTTCATTATGCCTGAAAACTGATGGAAATTAAAAATATACACATTGATAGAATGCTTTACTTAGAGATCGAATCCACAGCCAGTCGTGTCTATAGTAATACTTTATGTCCCGCTTTGGCCTGGGCCTGGCCTGGACTGGCCTCAATGATAATTTTATAATTCATAAGTAACCTTGATAGCGCAAATGGGATAGAGTATGTATGCGACGGTTGTGAATTCGATTCCCACATGAGCGAATGAATTGTTTTCCCGTTCTGTTAACAAGACACACACACAGCTTCGCAACTCAACACACAATGTCTCGAAAGTGAGGCAAAAAGTAGGAAGCGGAGTGTCTTAACACTAATATGTAGGGGGTTAAGAGACCCAAAAAATGACAATCTAGCTCGAATTACGTGGGCCGAGCGATTTGTCATAGTTTTTGCTTACGAGCACCTCGAGAAGAGAATATTATACTTTTGACATAGAATAAATTACAGATATCGAATAATTATTTTTTTCTTCTGAGCAGCAATATGAAATTGACATTTAAAATCATTATGAAAACCATGTTAATACGTAAAGCTAATTTTACGCAACGGAATGTTGTACACTAGGCTCTCTCTACTTATCCCGGTATATACGGAATAAGAATTCGTGATCCGTGGTATTGAAAAGCATCTAGCTGTTATTTATCACAATTTTTTTAAAACTACCAATAAGTGATTTGCATTATAACAATAACACATGTACATGTGGTTATAATAAATAAAAATAAATCAATAAATAGTTCCACATAGTTTTCTAATTCAAGTCTAGCTAGGTATTAACATGTACATACCAGCTCCAGAGACGTCTGTAAACATTATTCTATGACTGTACCTTTTTTTTGTGTTCACCGGGTGGTTACCGTTACACCACTGTCGAGTCGATATCTAACAAATACGAATGCTAGAAACTCATCTATGGAAAGTTAGATACGAAGGATTCTGCCATTCGTAATATAGAATCTAATAAAAATATGCATTTATTTACATTTATATACATTTATTCTTATGAGGCCAGTCGTGGCGTAGGGGCACAAGCGTGAGAATGTAAGTGCCACAGGTTGTAAGTTCGATTCCCGCTCGACGAAATGATTATATGATAAAACTAGCGGCCCGCTCGCGGTTTCACCCGCGTGAACTATGTTTTTATTAATTTCTGTCTCCATGACTACGTCCCAGTGACGTCTATGCAAAATTTGAGACTTCTAGCATTTGTAGTAACGAAGTTTCATACAAACTTTCGACCCCAAAAACAACCCCTTAGAAGTCGTATATTGAAAATTGCCGTCTTAGCGAGTACCTACGTCCTATAAATAACTCCTATGCAAAATTTGAGATTCCTAGCACTTATAGTTTCTGAGATTTCGTGATGAGTGAATGACCTTTCGATTTTATATATATAGATGAGGCCAGTCGTAGTGCGGGGGCACACACAGGCGTGCGAATGTAAGCCCCACAGGTTGTGGGTTCGATTCCCGTTCGACGAAATGATAATATTATACTACTTAAATAGCAAGTTTACATTTCATATTTCTGGCCACCAATTAATATAATGAGAATATAAAATCCTTTATTTTAAAACAGTTAAAGTTACAATTAAAGTTACAGTTAAAATTAAAATTAGCTCATAAATAATGATTAAAAAGTCAAAATTATATTGATAGTCACGTTTTATAATTAATTGCGTACTTAACCGACTTAAAAATGCACGAACAAAAACAACAAACTATAAAATTTGTATTGAATTAATTTATTCTGCGTTCACAAAATATATGTATAGTTACTTATAATAAAATCAACTTCACGCTGTATCCCGCACATTGCAGGGTAGGCAGAGGGAAGTTAGTGTTAAGATACTCCGTTCCCCACTTTCCACCAAATTTTAGAAGCATTGCGTTTTGAGTGGCAGAAGTCAACGCTGCATTTTTGAATCGACACCAGAGCGAAGAAATAGAAATACAAATTTAAATAAACATTTCCTATCCTCAAGTGGGCATCGAACCCACAACCAGTCGACTGGCCTCAACTACTACCTACTACTAGAATGTTAAAACACTAAAATTCACGCTCCATACTCACTGTAAACCGACGCCCTGAGACTGCGGCCGCACATGTAACACGATAGTCCACCTTCCCTTGTAGGGCTTGGGGATCCGTGGCGAATGAAAATAAACAAATCGAACTAAAGTAAAGGAACTTGGACGGGAGTGCGGGTTCGTTTTTTTTTCTAGGTGCAAAAAAATGTAGTCGCCGTAGGTATAGAATTGTGTGAAACGAATTCCTTTTTTTTTATATGTCGCATTAGTGATAAAAACAAGGTTATTTTATGTAAGTGTATCGTACGTTTATAGATAAATGTTTAAAACTATAAAAAAATAAAGGCCATTCGTCGATTTCCACTCAAAGAATTGAAATATTTAATATTTTCCGCACTTCGGGAGAGAGGCAAAGCACGGCGTTAACTTCCGCCAGTCAACACGCAATGCCTCACGAATTAACACAAAAGTATATCAAACTATTTTATTAACAATAAAATGATTATTGTAATTTAATACCTACAATACAAAATGCTACAATAATAACTTAAGTGGAAAAACAATATGTCGACGAAGGTAGACCGGAAATATCGAATTATCTGCTACGTATATTATATATCAATAAGAAATATGTTATAAATAAATAATATAATAAGCGAGGCCAGTCCTGGTGAACGCGACAGGTCCTGGGTTCAATTCCCAATCGAAGAAAAGAGATATTTACCATTTTAATTTCCTCACTCTGGTAAAAAGGTAAAGCACGGCGTTGAATTCCGCTACTCAACACACAATGCTTATAAAATGACGATTTTATTAAATTAGCCGATACTTTAGTGCCTACTTTTGTAAATTTCTTTACATATATCCCTTTAAAATTATAGAGTTTCTAATATAGAAACTCATATGAGTTTGAACATGTTATTCAAATATTACGCAAACAGAAAACGCCAAAGTCATTTATTATCATATAATAATAACAATTATTATTATTATATAGAACCTACATGTAATAGTAAATGCAACGTAATTACACTTCTCGGCTTCTTAGTAAATTAAATATTTAATATTTTCATTTCTTCGCTCTAACATCGAAGACCTCCAGAACCTCCAGAATTTAACGGAACATGGGGAATAGAGTGTCTTAACACTAACACTAGGTTATCTCTATCATGGCTGCGTGAAGCTGATATTTATATAATAGTAAATGCAAGGCAATTCCACTTCTCGGCCTCTTAGTTCGTCTACGTTGCATTTCGATTTATGCAACCGCCAAGAGAATGTGAACGAACGTATAAAAACATCATTAGATACTTACTAGGAACAAATGTCTATCTATCTTAGTCTTGTTGCGTGTAAGGCTTCTTGTCCACTTGGCAGATATAGCTTTTATATTGAATTTACTATAATAGCACTATTAAAATTATTATTTTTTCTAAATTGCGAAATAAAATTGGATGCAGTAGGGTAATCTTATTTAAATAATTATATATTGCACATTGTTATTATAAAACAACCGTGATGCAGGGCCACAAGCATGTAAATGCGACAGGTTGTGGGTTCGATTATCACTCGAGAAAATGAAATATTTAATATTTTAATTTATTTACTCTGGTGTGACGCAAAGCGCTGCGTTCAGCCACTTAATACGCAATGCCACCAATTCGGCGAAAAATGGAGACCGAAGTGTCTTAACATTTGGTTCCCTTAGCCTACCATGCCGTGTGCGGGATACAACGTGAAGCCTTAACGTTAAGCATTTGAAACCAAAATTAAACTTATAATATTTAAAAGAAAAACTATACTAAACCATAAAAATAGGTAATAATA
>JAEBDU010011883.1:0-14467 GCA_016802625.1 Heliconius numata
AAGGTTAGTATTTATAACTTCAAAAGCCGAGATTATATATCAAATAAGGTTTTTTATTTACTTTCGCTGTATTATATACTACCAGATATTTTTCAGTTTCACGCAGTGTAGTAAGCAAAGGGCAACTAGTGTTAAGACACTCCGTTCCCCATTTTACGCCGAATTATAGAGGCATTGCGTACTGAGTGGCGGAAGTCAACATTGCGCTTTGCATCGCTACTTTTATAAAATAAAAATATTACCTTTTATTATTCGAGTGAGAATCGAACATACAACGATTCGCGTTCACAGTCACGCTTATGACTCTACACTACGACATACCTCTATATTCCATACCTATATTATAAATTCGAAAGTAACTCTGTCTGTCTGTCTGTCTGTCTGTCTGTCTTTTACGCAATAAGGGCCAAACCATAAATTCAATTGTGATAAAATACTCACATAGAGATACTTGAGGGGCTCGAGATTTTTTAATGTAATATTATCGATGTATACCAACCAATATATTAAAATACTTATTGATTTGACATGCAATTTATTATGCCATGTTAATAACAACCGTCGCTAAGCGACCGTTGCTAAGCAACGATTTGAAAAGTTTGTTGTTAGAAAACATCACCCAAAATGAGCTTGTTTAACGCATCTCTCTATTGAAAACTGAAAATAATTTCATAAATATATTTAATAAATATTCGTATAGTTCTAGCGGGCTTAGCCGCGTTCGGGTCCACTAGTATAATATAATTTCAATCTATTCGTGAAATAATAAAAAAAAACATAAAATATAATTTAATTAATATTTTATTAAGAAAATTACAATTTGCAACATTAATTAGTACTTGCGCATATATAATTTGCTAGGAAGTCAGTTACTTTCGCTTGAGGGAAGGGCTCGCGTCGTCTGTGCTGCAAGCCGAGCGCATGCAAAATAACGTGTGCTACTTCCACGGGTAGAGTGCACAAAGGCGTTATCAAAGTAATCTGGGATAGTAAAAATTAGTTTTAAATTATTTATAATATATCTTAACTGAGTCGTGGGTCAGGGGTTCGGTTTCCAGACAAGGAAATGAAATTAATGTCTTCTCAACAGCCTCGCAATGCCTCCAGAATTCGGCAGAAAGTGGGGAACGGAGTGTCTTAATAATAGGTTCCCTCTGCCTACCCTGCTGTGTGCGGGATACAGCGTGAAGCAGATTTTTTATTTTTTTACCACTCTATGGCATTAATTATTTCATCCAAAAAATATAAGTAGTAGACTAAAGTAAAATAGAAATTCTACGTACCAATTTATTTATATTATACTTTTTTTGACAGCGGCTTGGTTGTAGGTTGGATTTCCACTCGAGGGAATTAATTATATACGCGGGGAAATCCCCGTTCTGGGAAAATAGTGCAGCGCTGATCCACTTCCTTTCTATAATAGTAATAGTAATACATACCCTTCTTCGAGTGTAGTTCCTGAAGAATGGGAGACAGCAGTCTTCCAATACATCCGAGTACGTAAAGTAAATATATGTGAAATTGGAAGTTTTGGCTAAATCTATAGGATTGTGTTCTATGAATTTAAAACAGGATCGTTCTTCTAGATATCTTATGCCTCTCTTGATGATGCTGACAAGTCGGTTTGGGTCTGTTTTAAATAAATATGTAAATAATTAAATCTATCTATATTATTATCTATGTACTAAAGATAAAATTAAATAAAAACTTATTTTATTTATGTATGTATGTTTATGACGATACTTCGAATTAAATTTAATAATTAATATTGCCAAAATCGAATAATTTGAGGAGTGCAATCAACACTTTATCTAAACTTAGGTGAAATAATATTATGTCATAAATATGTTAGTGTTCTATCACTTACTTTGCAAATAGAAGTTAAAGGTGTACGGTATATTCCCACTGTTCCAATCACACGGCCAATTTGGTGGCAGCTCGTTGTCCGTGTCTGTGAAAGGATTTTAATTCTAAAATCATCTTCACATGTTCCACATTGATGGAACCAATAGTTACCCAAAAGGAACCTAGTGTTAAGGCATGGCATTTTCTTCTTATATTTGAACTACTTTTAATTAATTATTTACTAGTTTAGCATACACTCACCATTATTTGTACAACGATCCTCTGCTTGTACGTCAAATAAGAAATTTTGAAATAAATAATATACAAGAGCTATAAATATAGAGTTATACCAATAAAACATTTCATTTTATTTTCATATCGTCGAATACATATTATATTGGAAAAATAATAAGATTTATATTATTTGTAGCTTGTTGATATTACAAGATATTTTAATAGTATATTAATTGGCTATTATATTTTCATGTTTAAACTAATTTTGATTCTGTTGAGTTGGATATAAACGAGTATATTTTAAGCAGATGAAGGTGAAATATTGTCATCTATATTAAAAAAAAGGTCCTAGGTCATATTAGAGTACCAGTGTTCGATATGGAATATCATAGTATAACATCTATTGTTGTTACAGTCATTAATATTTATTTTCTTTATATACGAGTATTTCAGAAATTTCTCTAAGTTTCCTCTATTAAGATACAAAGTTTTTATTTATTGCAATTTCATAAAGCTAATTTGTTTTATGCTCTGATTAAAATTAATACGAGGCCAGTCGTGGCGAGGGGCACAAAATGTGATTGTGAACTCGACTGGTTGTAGGTTCCATCCCCATTCGAGGAAATTACATATTTATTTGAATTTATATTTCCATTTCTTCGCTCTGGTGTTGAGGTAAAACGCGGCATTGAGTTCTGCCAGTCAGCACCAATGCCTCCAGAATTCGGTGAAAAGTGAGAATGGAGTGTCTTAGCACTAGGTTCCCTTTGTGTGCGGGATACAGCGTGTAACTATCTATTATTATTATTAAAATTAATAATAAAAAGGAATATTGGATGTGAGAGACTAAATCAAATAATAATTTCATTGTACGTACAATATCAATTGTACCGTTATTGAATAGAGTTAGAGTGCTATTACGAATCGAATAAAAATGTACCAAGTACTACTAGCTACAACATTTTTCAAGTTCGTTCTAGTTCAGTAGGCGAAGAAAATGTTCAAGTCTTGTCTTGAAAGTTTCAAAAGTGTCTGTAGGGAAGTTCTCTTTAAATTCGATTAAAGGGTACCGCAAGGCCTTTATTGAAGTTTTGGTAAAAGTGTGGTGATGCAAACTTCCAGGACCAGGAGAGCCTGCCAAAGTGCTATAAAGCCTAGCACTTTAGAGGTTTTAAGAAATAAATAATTGTCTCTGTGTTACAGTAGCCATATTTTGAAATATATTAATATTAAAAAAAATTTATAATAATCATTCCTAGCTAAAGATTACTATAATATTGAAAGATTGCTATAATATTTTGAAAAAAAAAAATAATCCATTCAAATTAACCTTTCCAATAACATTTGTAAAGTAGCAAGAAAAACTGTCCCTCATTTTCTGTTAATTTAGAAGATTCTGCACGACATCAAAAGCGAAATCGAACCCAAAAACATTAAATCTACGTCCAATATTTTAAATATTACTAAATTGTGACGTCACCGTTAATTGTGCAACCAAAGAAGGATCAAATTTTATTTAAGCTAATTTAATTTTATTTACAAATCGATGGATTCGCTGTAATAAAATTACCCGCTTGTTCCGGTTAAATCTGTAGCGGTTAACCTCAGAGTTCCATAGTTATAAAGAGACTGTTGCAATCGACGCACTTACAACATGCTATAGAGACTTACATGTCTATTGAAGATATTTTATGAAGCTAAATAACATTTTCAACATATATTCTCAATTTAATATACACTGTTAAAAGCTATATATGTATGCATTTTTTTCTGTTTAGATTTTTTTTGTAAAGAATAATTAAATTTGGAGATATAAAAAATAACATTTTTTCGAATTGCGTGGGTCTATAATGCGACGATTATGGGTTCAATTTCCACTCGAGGGAAATAATTAGAACACTAGGTCCCCTCTACCTACTGCCTACTATTATATTTTTATTTTGTTACTTTATAAACATTAGTTTTTTATTTAAGCAACTATAAGAAACATCACATTTAAGTTCTCACATCGTTATCTTAGATTCCAAATTAATGGAAATACATAAGAAGTCACTATAATATGTACATTTAGTTCAAAAACAGAAATGATTCATTCAAATTCCAACTTGAATATAACAAATGAAGGAATAAAGGGTTGGGTTTTTCCGTTCTATTAAACATGGAAATTGTGAGGGTATGTTCAGTCGGTTGATACGTTTTATAATATCGATGCCCATCAATTAGGGTTAGGTAGGGTGGAGAGGAAAACAGTGGATCATTATTTTATAACGAGTATACAAAACTATTATTATTAATGATATGTAGGTACATGCATTGTAAAAATATAAAATATTTTTTTAGGTTAATATTTATGTCGTGAAAATATTCTCCTTCCTCCTTGCTGGGTTAAGACACAGTAAAGATCTTCTTCTCTTCCTCCTCCTTCACCTCATTTCTTAACGAATTCCGGAGGCATTGCGTGTTGAATGGTGTAGCTCAACGCCGCGTTTTTGGCTCAACACAAGAGCAAAGAAATGAAAATTAAAATTTAAATAAATTTGGGAAGGTACTTTAAAGGTTTATTCTATTAATATTACGTTCAATTATGACCATAACAAATAAAAACAGGAATTTTTGGAGCATATTTCCAACTTCTGCAGTTTCCATCTGAAGAACTTCCCAAATAAAGACGAAGAAACTCAAATTATACAATTAAAAGGTACCGCATAGCATTTTACAAGTTTCCGAGAAATTCGCAATGATACAATCTTCAAACTCAGTTGTAAGTACTTTAATTATATTGCTAACTTCACTAAGATTATTATACAATGGAGTAGAAAATGTATTTAAATATACTCATTATCTACTTTAATACTTGCATCTTTCACTAGATAGAGTTATTTTCAATATACCGTCCAAATTCTACTGTCCTTGTTGCTTGTTTATTTTCACAATTTTTTCAGCTTCACCCTATATCTTGCAATAATCAGGGTAAGCAGAGGCAACCTAGTATTAACCCTTAACTGCTCGCACGAAGAAAATCGCTTAACTGCTCGCACGGGGTCCGTGGTGACCCCAATTTGTATGGATAAAATTTGATGATTCCCTTTTTTTAATGAAACAAGCGAATAGTAATTATGAAATTACTTTATTTAATCTATAAGACATAAAAACCACAACTTAAAATAAAATCTTCTAAGGCATTAAAATTACTAAAATATAAACTTGTACAATAAGGAACATTTTTGGCACAACATGAGATCATGCATTAAAATTTCATGAATATTTAGGAACTATGGCAATCATCGTTATTGCAGTTTTGGCAGTAATCAATGAAGTGCTCATTACATAAAAACTTTTTGCCTTAACTGCATTTTGTGGATACTTTTCGGTCACTCTTTTTCATGCACCGCACCGCCCACGCCCACGCCCAGCACCGCCCACGTTTAGTGGTAGGTGGAGCAGGTGGAGTTTCCAAACCATGTACTTCCAATAGCCGCGTGGTTCGACGTTTTTGATGACTTTCAACAAGTTCCGTTGCAAGTTGTCGCAAGAATGTTTGATAACTGAGGAATAAAAAAAGACCTATGTAAATAACATATTTGTACGAAAAATACAAAAAAAAATAAATTCTAAACCAGTAAAACGATAGAAATTATCATTCACTATAATATTTCATTCAAAGTTATATCAATATCTAATTAAAAACAATAGAATATAAAAAGCTTACCTTTCTCAAAAAAGTTACGTAAGTACTCGCACGGGGTCACGGCTCAAGAGAGCAGAGGCTTAGCCTTCACCTGCAGCGGCCTAAACGGTACTAAAGTATGTTCTTTAGCGCATATTAAGCGACTAGCGGGCGTGCGGGGAGGTTCCAACCGTTGCAAGTGCATTTTTTCGATATGCAAAAGTGCTTTGACCCCATGCGAGCAGTTAAGGGTTAAGACACGGGTAAGACGCGTGTTTAGTGGCGGATCTAAACGCCGCGTTTGGCCTGAAACTAGATTTAATAACTAACTCTTGTTACAATCAATAGAAAATCACATAGTAAAATAGAGTTTAAAATCTCAAAAAGATACCACGAAAAAAATCGCTTTCACAAGTGCAAGGAAAATTTTTAAAGAATATTTACAAAATTCTTTACCCTGCAATGTAATATCCACTTATCCAATTTCGTAATTTAACAGAGATATAGATATTTCAACTTGCCGTTTCAAGGATAAAGAATATTATTCATTGGTCCGAATTTTTAATATCAATTCGAATGTTACTTTTATTAAATTTCTCGAAGTGATTCTTCGGAAGCAATCCAATATTGATTGTTTGATGAAATATTTCTGCGAGTAATAAAATGGTAACTGTTCAGAATATGAATTTTTCCAATTGAAAGATAGAAAGACATTGTTATTTCATATATTGTAATAATATTTTTCTATTTGTCTGAAACTAAATTAATTATAATTAAAATGATTTCGCAGAGTATATTTTACTTTTCTTTAATTTTATGTGGTTCGATTTTTACAGAAAAACATTTTGGAAAGATTCTTTGTTAAAAAAGAATATATAGAAATAGAGAATTAATCGTAACTTTAACTGATCAAAAAGTAGGTATCTCTTAGTTCTATTTCTTTTATTTCTTTCTTAACTTTTATACATTTTAATTATCTGTATTTTTTAATTTTATTACCGCTTTTATTACTATTTATTACACTACTTAATGAATAGGTATACGATATTTCACCTTAGATTTGTCTTTCATTTGTCAAATACAAAAATAACTAATTAATTATTCAGATTTCACGTAATCTCATAACAAAACAATATATTTTATATCTACATAATATCAGTTTTTATAAAAGTACCTAAAATTTGCATATTGCTGCCAAAATGTACTGAACTTTTTGTCGGGTCTAAAACTGTTTCACTCATGCTTGGTTCTCGGTTAATTTTTTGGCCACAGTCGATTCGCTTTCCAGATGTTACACATTTGTAAAAAAGTGTTGGCTTTTATTGTTCCTTTCTTTTATCTCGCATACAATATCCAAAAAAAACAGAGTATTTTTACGTGTTTATCTATGTCTATTTAATAAAGTAAGTATTTACATAAATTTTTATTTCTTCGCTCTGGTATAGAGGCAAAAGCGCGGCGTTGAGTTCCTCTACTCCAGAATTCGGTGTTGTTCGATTTATTTTATATTTTATAAATGATTTAACATAAAAAAATCAGTTTCACGCTGTAACCCACATACAGCAGAGAGGAAGACAAAGAGAACCTAGTGTTAAGACACTCCGTTCCCAACTTTCCGCCGAATTCTGGCATTATTTTCTTGGAAATATTAATATAGTACTAAAAATGAAGCAAATCGTAAAAGTCAATATAACAAATAAGATGAGATATGTGAGCCAGCTGGGTAGAATTGTCGCGGAAACGGAAATGTTGGAACTGTAATAATATAGCCGTTCGTGAAGCTGGCGGCGTGCCCACCTCCTACTCCTACTCCAACTCCTACTTCATATTATAATAATTTTACTTAATATGCTCAAGTCGGATTCATGGAACAGTTTACAATTGTTTCAGCTCATTAAAGTAGATAATCTTGGAGTTAGCAAGTTCTTGCAATTATGGACTGTGGAAGTTTTATAGCTGTTTTCGTTGAAATAAAATTAGAGGTTTTCTTTTTAATATGTTTTCTTGGTTTAATTTTCTAGGTTAGTGCTAAGATAACAAAGTTATTTTAAAAATACAATAGATTGAGTTATAAATAGATTATTTTTTATTGAAATTTTGAATTATATATCATAATTATATTATATACTAGCGACCAGCTCGAGGCTTCGCCCGCTTAAATTCCTGAATTATTTGTTTTTCTGGTTTAACATAACTAATGTGCTTGCAGCACACTTAAGATTTCTAAAGTGAAAATTATTAAAACCATAGTGTGGCATTTTCGATACAATATATGTCCTTAAACCACCATACGTCCAGTTTACATAGAAAAGTTATAATTGAATTAAATTTATAACAAAGAAAATTTCAAAAAAGAAAATTCATCTATACAAAAAAGGTTTTAAAAACGCTTCAGAAATCCATTCACAATAACGCCATCTAAATTGAAAATAAAATAAATTCAAGATTTAATCTTCCACACAATACGTCGATGAACAGACCGGGGCGGTGCTCTGGAATCAATTTTCCAAGTTCCTTCACGTGCACACTGCGTTCAAGCGTCTATTCTCAAGAGGAGGTCAAGATTCTAACTCCTTGTAGTCACATACTTCATGCTCAGTGAACAGCATTTCCGTTACCTGTGGAATAATTTGCATGAATATTCTGTTTGTTCCTTAGAAAAGATAAGATAAGCATATTTGTAAGTTGTAGAGAAAACGAGAAAGAGAAAACTTAGTAATTATTTACTCTGTACTCTCCTTTCCTTCACTTTAGAAGCAATCGCAGCAAATATTATAGGTATGTATCTTGTTTAAACAGACGAGGAAAATATCTGTAAATGTAAA
This sequence comes from Heliconius numata, assembly GCA_016802625.1. Classification (NCBI taxonomy): domain Eukaryota; kingdom Metazoa; phylum Arthropoda; class Insecta; order Lepidoptera; family Nymphalidae; genus Heliconius; species Heliconius numata. Next base: position 8,572 of record JAEBDU010011883.1, read on the forward strand.
TATATTTTTTTAGTTTTAAGTTTTATACCCAAAATATTTCATTCTTTCCGCCGGGATTTTAAGAATTCTTGCGTTTTGTGGAGAAACTGCACCAAGTGAAATATGAAAACCATTCACTCGTCGGAACAGGTTATCAAGCGTGTGATCGTAAAAGCGACGTTTATGGGTTCGAATCCGATTTGTAGGTAAGATTGAAGGTTGCAAAAGGCCACTAAACAAGCAATGCCTCTAGAATTTGGCGGAAAGTGGGGAAAATGTTATAATGAATAGGTCATTGCTTGCCTACCCTGCTCTTAGCAGGATACAGCGTGAACGTAACAACTGCGTCACGGTAGCGTGATTAAGATATTAAGCAAAATTTTCAAGAGGTAAGTGTAAGACAATTGTCAGTGTGAGGGTGTTTTACAGAAAATAAAATAATAATACCCACATAATTATTTATAAAACAGGAAGGGAACGGCTATAAAAAGTGACGCTTTTGAAGGATTGAGTCAGTACGTCGTTATTCTGCCTGTCGTAAGGTGTCAAATTGTGACAGTGTTCAAGTATTTAAAATCAGTGTCATTGTTGGAACTATGCGTTTTAAAACGTGTATAAGTGTAAAGTGTTATATAGAAACAGTGTTAGAAGTGTATATATGTAAAAGAGGAACAATAAATTATGGTTATTAAGTATTTTCTTATACTTACCACCTGACATTTCGACATAAGTTAAGTTGACAGGATAAAAGGTACCTTTTATGCCTTTTATTATAAGATTCTGTAAACTTTAGGGCAGCCATTCTAAGATCCATACATTTTCCTCTAATTGCGTCGAGGAATCAGAGATATATAAATACTCCAATTCATCTTTGACGTTGCCCCATCGTCTTGGTAAATATTTATTACTTAGTTAACTTCATGTTTGTTATATAAAGTATATTGATGTTCTTTTGGCACAGTAGTGACGACTGGGAGTACATGCTGATTGTGAGTTTAAATCCATTTAAGAATAAATTATTAGGTTCATTCCAGGTCTTCTTTTGAGTCCCATACAAGCGATACAATATCAACCAATTTATTTTTTCAGCGTTACGCTGCATGTCGTATATAGCAGGGTAGGTAGAGGGCACCTGAAAACCTGAGAACCTAGTGTTAAAACACTTTCGTTCCCCATTTATTGCTGAATTATGGAGCCATTGTGTGTTGAGTGGCGGTCAATCAAATTATAATAAAAACTTTAGGTTAATATTTTAAGAAAATCATATAAAACCCACCCCGTTACTCACTCCATTAAAAAGTTCTAATAAGTTATAGCTAGATCATAGGTATTAAAAGTCAGTCAAAATCATTATAATTACATAAATTATTTAAATAAGAGAGCTTGTGATGACCCTAGGATATGACACAAAAATTTATCTCGTTGGAAAGAAAAAACTTGGATAAAAAGATCTGTTTAAGTTGGAAATGGATTTCGGGAAACACCGCGAAAACTTTTTATCTTATTCATACTTTATATTATCTTTACATAATCTGAAAAATTTAAGTCATCCTTTACTTATTAACGGACAGTTTATATATACCTTTTTAAATTTTTACTTCTTTAAAAAATTTGCAAAACCTAACACAGATCATAGATAGCATTAAATATTTAATGTCCCCGAATGGGAATTGAACCCACAACCTGTCGTGTTTATAATACAGACTTTTCTCACATCTGATTGCATCTCACTTATAACAGGCAAAAGAAAAGTAGTAAGGCACTCTATTCTCCATGTTTCGTCCAATTTTCGAGACATTCCGTGTTGAGGTGGAACTCATTTTATACTCACGCCGCTTTGTCTTGTTACCAAGGATATGAAAAAAAAAATCATTGCTATGACTCGAAATCGAACCCACAATCATCGCGTTTGTAGTGAAACGCTCTAACGCTGTGTCATGACAACCTCTGGGTAATTCTTTTCTTTAGAAATTAAGTAAAAATGTTAAAGCAACATTCCACATCTTGAATAATAATTGATAGTCGATAAACAGTTCAAAGGCAAATCAGATGACGACTCGGGCAGGACGTTCCCTAATGGCAACCTCAAGCCGGCTTAGAGCTAAATAGCACCATACAGTAAGCCATATATAGAGATGTCACAGTTTCAATCTGTGTTAGAAATTGGTCTCGGTTGGCAAAACGTCTTGTAAATCAGACGTTAGTACTATTTGACTTAAAATCAGTTAATGTAGAAACTAAATCTCTAATCTCTCTCTCTCTCTCTCTCTCTCTATTTATAAAAGTAATATAACAAAATATTCTTATTTTTGCATATATGAGAAGGAATACCTCTTGGTATTCTTTATTTTTTTAGGAATATTTTTATCTACAGTTATCACTTAACTTATAGTGATAGTATTATATGTTTCTCTCTTTCTCTCTCTCTTATGCCACTCTTTGATAACACCGAAGATCCATGATTGAAGTACCTCCTAAGTCCACTTGTAGTCCTATATAAGTAATGGGACTTAATAACAACCTATAAAATTATTTACAACCGGAAATTTGTGCGCTGTTATTTTAATTTATAATCTTTCTTTCGTAATTATCATCATTAACAAAATTAACAATTCCACCCAATTTACAAATTATTTTTTGTGTCAAGGAAAGTGGAGAAGATTAACGAAATTAATTTGTTTTAACGTTTATATTAAAGGCTGGCGAGCTCGTGCTCGGGTGCCATCCTTAATTACAGTGTTGATGTTTCAAATTTTTTATATCGAAAAAACAAAATTGTGCTTTGATAGATTGTTTTTACTAATTTTAATCATTTTAAAAAAATCTTTACCTTAAATATAATAAAATATTAAAAAATTGAGAGAAAATTGTAATTATAATAATTAAAAATAAATATTATACTCACATTACAATTCGCCATGATGGATTCAATATAATGAATTGCTAAGTCATCTTATTGTAATTCCTAAGAACTTAAACTGCATCAGTTCAGATTTAGTAACGAAAGCAATTTGGTCTAACCGAATTCAGTAATTTTAATTAGGCGACATGATTAAAATTGCTTTCTCTTGAATTCAAGTTCTCTCCTAACTTGTAACCAGAAACTTAAGTTTCTAAGACAACTAACACATGTGTATGTGTAAATGTAACTTGCTCACTTGTTAGCTTTTCAGAACATTATTTATATTAGAAATGACTTACCAAAATGGCTGTTTCTATAAAATATAAAGCTTACGAACAAACATTAATGTGTAATAATTAATTTTAATATAATTTGGCTTGTGTCGACTATTAAAAGTGATTTTTTTCCTGTTCCTGTAGATTTTTCCGGAAATTTTATCTGAATACTTCTTTACACTTGCCAACGATATTGCGTACAATATTTTAGTTTTCTAAACCCAGTAGTTACGGCTGGGCGTTCATTTAGTATTCAGTAATGGAAAAGATTTTTATGGACATATTTTTTTAGGATCACATAGCAAAGTAGGCAGATTGAATCTATTATAAAAATACTTCCGTTCTTTATTTTCCACCAAATTCTGGCGGCATTGTATATTGAATTCCGTAACTCAACGCCGCGCGATACATTAGTAGAGCGAGAAATGAATGTATTTAATCGAATCGAATTTATTCAAGGGGGTAAAGAAGTGAGCGTAAATACTAAAAACTTTGTTATTTTTTTTTGTAATATTAAAACAAGAATTATTAGTCCAGTCTTTAATAATATTACTACCATTAAACAGCTTCACAATTAATTACAAAACCACATACAAATTAAAAATACACAGCCCATATATCCGTCGTACTTGTTTATCGAAACCGCAACCACCGTTGCACTAGTTGGGTTCATGTTTACTGCGATATTGCGGTTGTAACGATACTCACACGAGTTGAATACTTCCATTAACTAAACATTTCTATAATTAACATGAGTTTTATTAACTTTATCCTGTATCCCACTAGTAAAGGGGTAGGCAAAAGGAACCTCATGTCAAGACATTCCATTCCCCATGAATCATCGAGTTTTCAAGACATCTGATTCCTCTCTGGAAATGGAAATAATTCATTCCACCGAATGATAAAATAAGATTTAAATTAAATTCTAATACGAATATAATGTGTATAATCCTTGTTTTTCCACATTTCTTTCTTTGCTTCGCGAAGCTGGGTAGAGTTTTTTGTTGGGATCTTCTGAATTGGAGAAATGTTTACGAAACAGTATTCAAAAATATATTTTAATAACTTTCGTAAATTATTTACAAAATATTTCTTAGAAAAATCTCATTTATTACTTTTAAAACATTTAAATTATTTTTTAAGCTGTTCTATTAACCACCTAATAAACATAGTCTTCCATGCCACCCTCCACATCTGGCCAGCAGTTATTTCTAGCAGGGGACATCGTCTGTGGCTAACCGCAATGGAATTACAGAATGTGGTTCGATTGAGAACCCTTATATTATATAGATATTTCCAAGTTACGTTTGTTTTATTTTGAAAGGTTAAAGGAAATTATCTATTTGTAATTATAGTAAGAATATGAAGATATTTTGACTCACACTTGGAGGAAGAAATTATAAAAAGGCAAAGCGCGAGGCATTCGCCTTCCGCCACTCAACACACAATGCACCAAAAATTTAACGGAAAGTGAGGAACGTGACGAGTGTCTTACCATAAGTTTCCTTCTGTCTATAATGCTACTCGTATATGTGGAATGCAGTATAAAGCTGAAAAAGTAGTGGGGATCTTAATCACAAGATTCCCTTTACTTACAATGCTTTGCGGAAAAAACATGAACCTGCACTGACGTAAATCAGTTCTATTTAAGTTCAGCGCATAAATTCTAATAGTTGTAAAGACGTATACATAGTATAAAAAAATGGAGAAAAGTGTAATAAAGGAGAATCCTATCAACGCCAAAACTCTACGAGGATGTTTTTACAGAATTTTTATAAAATCACTGTAAAAGGCAAACCCCAAATAAAATTAAACAAAACTTTAACCAAACTTACAATTATGTAATATATTTACATGAATTATGAAAACTAATCTCACTTAAGCGGCACTATTTGAAAGGTTATACTCATGTTATTCAATTCCCAAAACGGAATTAATTTTCATATTAAACGTAGTCATGGGCTTACATTTTGTTTATAATAAAGTTAGAAAGGCTTTAAGGTAACTGACCGCGTTTTGTTTTTTTTTCAGAGGGAACCTGGGAACCTAGTGTTAAGACATTGCGTTCCCATTAAGACATTTCCTCTCCCTCATTCCGCTGTATGCATTGCAAGTTGAGTGGCGGAACTGAACGCCGCAATAGATGACCCCTATTTAATTAAGTTTTCTCTTGTTTTGTAAGTTTTGACACTTATATAAATACTAGCGACCCCCTTGCGGCTTCGCCCGCTTTTACTACTGGATTATTCATATAATGTATGTTTGCAAAGCACTTAAGATAATGTGAAAATTAATTAAACCTTAATGCAACCCGCATTTTTGTAGTTTCAATAAGGATTTTCCAATTGTTTTACGCAACAAGGATTTTTTAGTAGGTTCCGTAATTTTAAATCTGTGCTACTAATCTTTTCAAGTACTTATTAAAATATATTTAAATGACTATTTTTAAACGGAAGAAATTATAAACAAAAACCTACCTACTAATAACTACTATAAAAAATATGAAACCAAATATATCGCGCTGAAATTATACATTCAACTTCAATTATCCAATACGTGCAAACGCATCTAAATCTTCGTTGCTATAGAGGCAGGCGAATTTTTTCGAGCTTGTGGTTAATGCAGAAGAGGGCATTCTGTCCCTGATGAAAAGCAAGCACTACGTGGCTGCCTGTGAGGAAAATTAAATAGAATGCATCGGCCGGGAATCGAACCCGGGCCGCCCGCGTGGCAGGCGAGC
>JAEBDU010011883.1:14477-32738 GCA_016802625.1 Heliconius numata
CATAATTCTAATGTTGTTCGTGTTTTAATATGGTATTATGTTGTTTAATAAATGAAAACAAATCAAATCAGCTTCACACTGTATCCCGCACACAGCAGGGTAGGCATAGGGTTACCTACTGTTAAGACACTCCGTTCCACTTTCTGCCGAATTCTGGAGGCATTGCCTGTTGAGTAGTAGAACTCAACGCCGCGCTTTGCCTTGACACCAGAGCGAAGAAAATACCGTCGTGGCGTAGCAGCATAAGGGTGTGACAGTAACGCGACCGTTGTGGGTTCGATCCCCGCTCGAGGAAGTGAAATATTTATTTACGTTGTTTATTAACTATATATTATTTTAATTGAATAATAACTGAGTGGTAAATAGGGAAATGGGAAGTCTTAACACGTTCCCTTTAGCTACCCTGCTGAGAAATATAGCTTAAAGCTGATTTAATCTAATTTACATTTTTTAACTAACAGTTCAATAGTTAGTTAAGAAGCAAATGCAAACAGAAGCTTCTACTCAATTTGATGATAAATGTACGTATAGTTCAGTAGCAAATATATTCTTGTCCAGGTCCCCGGTGAACTAGTCTATCAGAGACGGTGGCAACGTGTGTAAATTGATTCTGAGATGTCTTTGTGTACGATATACTGTACTGTGTGATAATGGACGAAATTTACAACGTGATGGACTTATTGTTCATGGAACATTTCACAGTATTGAAGTTAGTTTTGGTCCATGTGAATTGAATAGGTTGTAGCAACCTTTGAGTGTAAGCGCAGCGTTTGTGGCTTCGATTCCTATTGGGGGATGAATTATTTTCATTTGCTCCATGCAAGGCAAAGGGCGCACCTATCACACAAAATAATATTAAATTAGCTTATGAAAGACAGTCCTCATGTTTAATTAACTTGTTTTATAAATACTGTTAACAATCCTGCTATTCAATTAGTAATTAATCCCCGAGTAAGCCGAGTCGAATAGTCGAAAATACTCTTTTCTTTTGCTCTTATGACATATTTGCTAAACTGATGTAAGTCTGGGGGCCCTGGAACCTCAGTCTCTCAGCTATTTTGCTTCACCGAGTGGATGCTTTGAAAATGATAGGATCTCTTGTTTTGTCGTAATGACACTTAGGTCCGTATTTATAAAGCTTAGACTGTTAGAATTACATCTCAAGTTTGATTTCAAAGTTGAAAGCGATTTGTATGCAGAAACGGGCCTTAAAAAGTAAATAAGATTCATAATTAGATAAATTCGTTGTATCATTCTTAATTCTTCTGCTGATGTCGTGCGTGGTATAGTTAAAAAAAACTTTCACATACTTTTCGAAATTCTTAATTTGAAAGATGAAACACTCTTTAGTACCTACTAGACTTTAAAAACAATATAACATTTATAATATTTTTTTTTCATTTCAATATAATTAATATAGATACATAACAAATCAAAAGTTCATAATATAACCAACCACAAATATTCCATTACGCGTAGACATTTCACTATGTCGGTTTAATTGAATTCCATCAATTTCATCAATTCCATAGTGCTATGGTAATTATAATGCATCGGAATTACCTTGCATCGGTCACCTAATATTAATTTCTATAATATTAAGATACAAGCTGACCTCTTGTGGTTAACCTAAATATTGATAAAACGTATATGTGCATTATATATAGTTAATAATTAACTTGTATTGAGAATATAGTTTAATAATGAAAATTGAGATTGAGACCGTCGTAGCTCAGTGGCAGTGTGTGAAAATGTAACGGTTATGTTCGATTTCAATTCGGGGTATGAATTATTTTTTTTTTCGTCCTGGTAGCAATACAAATTGCGGTGTTGAGTTCCGCTATTCAACAGGCAATGTCTCGAAAACACGGAGGATTATTGATAACGAGACGACGACATATAGTTTTTGTCAGTAAATTCTTTCAAAGAAAAAGTAAACTTCAAGAATGGACGTGTGTTTCTCGTTTCACGAGAAATCTTTCACCTACTGATTTTGAAATTCTTACTTTAAGAGATAAAAGATTTGTGAATTCTCTCTAGGCCGATGGGCCTGACACGATTTCGTGAAATCAACGTGAGAGTGGACCGATCCTTCAAAAGAAGCTTCTCATTGAGTAATAAGGCAAGGGCAATTGAGAATGTTACATAATGTCTAAAACTTTAGATATAGGTAAGTAAGTCGTAAGGTAAGATAAGGTAAGGTAAGTAAGTTTCGTGTCTGTTTAAAAGTGATTACTGAATGTTCAAAAGTAATTTAAGATAATTCTTTCCTTTTCGTTGAGCAAAACATGGCGTTAAGCACCGCTATGAGTACACAATGCCGCTAATTATTAGGAAATAGATTTACTTTAGTACTAGTCAAAATTCCGGTCAAAAATATTACTTCAATGTATGTAAGTATATACTCGTAGATTTATAGTACGTTATATAGATTTAGATAAAAATTTGAAGTGCGCCTTAGCGCAAGCCCGCCATTAGAGCGCCCTCTTAGTTGAGTTGGAGGGCACTCGATTCTTCACAAGACCGGATTTTCACGGCTAGTGAATTTCTATATAAGTTTTTCCTTACAATTATCTTGATTTTCGTAACGGCAATATTGATAGTAATATCGATGATAAAGACACTTACTTAAGGTTATTGGACCTAATATTTTCTATGTAAATTGATATGTGAATATTATTTTTATTTTGTCACATATTTAATAAGAAAACTTTTGATTTTTTAATATAAATAGATTTGATTACATAATATTAACAAAAATTACATGCCGTTATTGCTAATTTCAGAAATGTAAATGGTGGTTGCCGAGGGTGCTCTCAAGCGCTAAAAAATAAAAAAAGTTACCCTGTTACGAGTAACATTATTTAGAACTAATAAATAATATATTAAACCAATCGCCCTAACCTATAGGTATTATATGAGTTTCTTGTATAAAGTGATTTGCTTTAAATTTGTGAATTAGTAAAAAAAAAACAGCACTTTTTCCGCTTAACAGTGTAGGTAGTCGGAACCTAATGTTAAGACACTCTGTTCTCCACTTTCTGCATAAAATTATAAATAAAAATTCAGTATCATTAGAAAATAATATAAATTAAAATTAATATCAAAGATAATAACGCTTGCCTCGACATCTTCATGTTAAACGTCTTGCCTGTCCCTTGTAGATAACACCGAGTAAACAAACCCCTGACGAAGTTATATAGTGTTATTCCGTTTATATTCGTATTGTTTTATCGTAATTCCTATAATAAATGCCAGGGTCGGATGTTAAGCGGTGATATTCGATTATTTGATATTATTTATTTATTTTTTGTATGTACTGTTTTTTTTCATATATCAGGGAAAGCAGAGAGAACTTAGTATCTTAACATTCCGTTCTCTATTTCGGCTACGCTGCGTTATATATTATCAGAGCAGGCAGGATTAAAATAATTCATTAACCAAGTAGAGATCGATTCAATAACTAACGCTTTTAGAATCTGATTCTGACCCAGCGACACGAAAGCCTGACTTTGCTATTTTTTTGATTTCGCGTTGTATTCTACACATAGTAGGGTAGGCAGAGGGAATTAAGACATTTTCTCCACTTTCCGCCAAATTCTTGATAATACTTTATTTCCCTCACTGAAAATCGATCCCACAACCGTCACAGTTACGGTCTCAATTTTTTGCCATTTTTTAAGTAGAATTAGATTTTATGCAAATTTAACAATGAGAAATACTTTTATATCTTATATCTAAAAATATATATTAATACTAATACTTCCAAAATAAAGCTGTATTACAAACATACGAGTATATAACGTACTTACTCATTAAATTATCAAGGTAACACCGAGCCTACAAAGGTATCTGCGAGAATTAAGTAACGTCGTGCGCCAACCGAGTGCTAATTTCCGACTCGCGATATAATTAACTTAACGAGTTGGCGACTTATTCGCGACAGCTAATGAACGAACTCGGTGCAAGCACGAGGCTCGAGACGTGCTCGAAATTACAAACAATTCCACCGCTTAAGATGTTATACAGCTTCGTGCTGAGGTTGCTTGTTAAAAATTTTGTAAAACTTTTTTTTTTATTTGGCAACCATAAGATTTTTGAGTGGCGGACTTAATTTTAAGCTGTTAATACTTAGTTAGACTTAGTTATAAAATGGATTATAAAATGAATATTATTTTTTCAGCTTCACGCCGTATTCCGCATATAGCAGCGTAGGCAGAGGGAATACACCGTTCCCCAATTTCCGCTGAATTTTCGAGGCCTTGCACGTGTGTAAGTGGCGGAACTCAACGCCGCGCTTTTGCCTTAGTATCAGAGCGAAGAAATGAAAATAATAAAAAGTTTAATCAATGAATAATATGAAAATGACAAAAAGTACTTTTAAATTTAAATTACTGTAATTATGTCAAAATACCATTCTTTTACTAATTCAATTTTTATATATGAAATAAACTTTTATATTTTACATAATTTTAGCCCAGTTGACTACATATAGGTACATAAGTAGGTTGTCATTTACTCACTAACAGGCAGCTCATATCGCGTTTGAACAAGAAAGTAAAACAGCAATCTTGTGCCTTCCAACACTAATTTTATGTACTTTGCCTCTTATATAAATGTTGTTTGATACTTCTCATATTACGGAAAACATAAACTAAATGACATAACTTCAGTGAATTTTCGTTGGTACAATTTCAAACTTTTTTCATCTATTTGTTGTCATATGTGCTAGCTAATATTATTTTATTTTGAATGTTTGTAATTCTTATTAAGTACGCTTAGAAAGAGATATGGAGATGAGAACATTGACAACAACAGGACTACAGAATTTTGGTTATTTAGGTATTCTAGAAAGGAGAGTTAATTATGAAGCTGATGAAAATATGAACTCTTAAGCCCCGTATGAAAATAGAGGGATTTTATAGTATATCTATATGCGTGTCCATATCTCTGTAACGGCTATCGTAGCTCCCAAGCAGATGATGTTTTTTGATCCATTTTGATGTTGTTTTTTGAAAGGCGACTAAATCGAGAAAGTTGTTGACTTTTAGAGGTTTTTTTAAATTCATAAATTAATATAAATTAAATTATATGGTATTTTATATTTCTCTATCAAACCTAAATAAGCAACATAAATACCAACGTATTTTGTATAACTAAATGGCATAACTAAAAGGAGACGACTCATTACCACGAATTTGCATCTGTAGAGTGCTACCACATTTTCTGCCTTTTCCTCTCAATTTTTCATTTAATTTTTTTCATCCTTACATTTCCCTTAATCCTTTTTTCATGTAGCACAGATGTAGTAGACAAAGTATCAGGAATTTAATATAAACCAAATGACTAAGCATGTAATATGACCATATTTACTTAGCGTAAGGTATTTTTATCGAGGGTCCAGGATCTTTATTTTATGAGTGTGTTTTCAAACTAAACAGTTTATTACGGCAAAGAGAAACTCAACGGTGGATGATTTTTTATTATTTTCGGAAAAACGTTATAGTGAAATGAAAATCCATTCGAGCCTCCCTGACGCCGATATAATTTTATTTTATGGAAAGGACCAAATGTTCCCTGGAATACATTATTTTTGCAAGATAAAAAGTTTATGTCCAGTATGTTTTTAAATTTATTTTTTTAATAAAAACAATCAAAAAATAGATCAGAATATTAAGCACTTTAGTGACAGCGTCTTTTTTAATAACAGAGACGTCAAAGATAAATTGATTATTGAATTTTGTAATTTACTAACTTTATAAGTCGTTTTTTGCTCATTGCAGGGTAGGTAGAGCAAACCTGGAAACCTAGTATTAAGATATTCCGTTCCCATTAAGATTTTCGAATTGCAGAACTCAACGCCAAGCTTTGCCTCGACACAAACGAAAAAAATATTAATAATTTTATTTTCCCGAGTAGTAATCGAATCCACAGCTTGATTCGTTTCATTCATTCGAACAGTCAGTCACTGTGTAATAGAAAAGTCTTATATATTATATTGTTTATATTTACAGTAGTTTTATTGTTTTTGGTGTAAAAATGATTCTAATAAAATTTAATCAAAGTAAGCTTTTTTTATAATTAAATTAAAATATTTAAATTTAAATGCACAAATGTAATTCAACTACCGGTTTAGGCATGTTCGGTTCAAAGCAGATCATTCCACATGCTTGATGTCAAGGCACGTGTGCTAAACTTTGAGCGCTAAAGCATCGCATACAGATTGCTAAAGCTACGGAAATTACTAAATTCATATTTAATTATATTATCGTTCCGAGATTATTATATGTAATTTGTTTAATATTATGTTATTTAGTACAAAATAGAGATATATAGCTTAAATGTACTGAGTATATATTTTTCTAATATTTATGTTACTTTTCGCACATTTAAAACGAATATTGGCGAAACGAATATCGTTGAGTTTCTCGCTGATTCTTCTCCGCCGAACTGCCCTCCGAACTTAGCTTTTTGTTTTATATGTGCATTAAACGACTTAAAAGTGATAAAAATAGCCTATTTGAATAAAGAATATTTTGAATTTGGCCATAAACTGAACTCACTACAAGTATTTAGTAAAAACACAAACACTAGGTACAGATATGCAATTTTACTGTATAAAATTCTTCCGAAATATTAATTAAAAGAGTTAGTTTTTCTGTCATCAATTTGAATTGATGAAAGTGAATGAATTCTGAAATAAATAATTATAATTATAAATATCAGCTCAAAAAATCTTACATAAAGCTACCAAATTATTAGTTCAAAGAGTTCTGTAATATATTATAGTGCTTAACTCGTGACCTAGATCCGTTTTTCGTTGCGCTATTACTTTACTTTTACATTTATATCTACATCGATAGGCACTATATTTTTTTCTTCTTTCGTATTAATAATATATATTTCTTTGAATGACATTTGACCTTATTTCTATCGAATATTCGTCTAATTGCCAACGTGGTTTAAGGTTATAAGAACTATATTTTCAAGAGTATTTTATAATAAACAAATTTACGTCCACAAACAACTAGATTAAAGTGGAAACACTAGAAGTTGATGTAATTATATTAAGCGGTCAGAACAGTTGTAGTCGCAACTACGACCGAAATATACAGGTAAAGTCCAAACTGTTTTAGTTTACTCTGTAAGCGGGAAAAGCGAATATAAAGTGCTTAACATAGGAATATTAGGTGCTCGGTGTATAATATATGAAAGCAGGTTCTTATGTAAATTTAATATTACAAATTTACATAAATAGCTACTTAGTTTAACGTGCTGCATTCTATAGTGGCATGAAAACAACGTACACTGAAAAATATATTCGCGCGTTATTGTAAAAAGAATGCTGTTATAAAATTCAAAGTTCCATTCTTATAAAATTATTATAGAATTTTGCAAGTTTGCAGTGTTAACGTATTTTTGTTGTAGGTAACGTATTTTAAGTCACGCGTGTGAGGAATTTGTGTTGAGAAATAGAATTTAAATTGTTATATATTATTTATTGGATACAAAAATATTTTTAGGAAAACGTTTACTTTTTCAAGAGAGACGCGGGTTCAAGACCCGTTACGTTAAAATTTTATGCGATTTTTTATCTTTTTCTACCTTTAACGTGGAATGACACCCTAAAAATGTGAAAAGTTATGTGCATCACATTTTTTTATTTTATTTTACAAAACATTTTGATTTTAAAATGTACACAAAGAACGTGAAAACGTCGTAAAAAAAGAGAAGAAGAAAATGTTATTTATTATTAAAGATGTATTATTTAGTATAAGGCCATCGTTGCTCAGTGCGTAATTGTAAACGCGACGTTTGTGGATTCGATTCGAACTCGGGGAAATGAAATATTTACGATTTTCATTTCCACAAAGCGAGAAACGGTATCTTAAAAAGTATCTTAATGGTAAACGGAGTCTTAACTCTAGGTTCCCAGGTTCCCTTGGCTATGAGTGGTAAAACGTAAAGATAGGAAAATATTAATATATTATTCGTGTATATGCAACATATACGTATACACCTAAATGAAGAACATAAAACATTTCTTCATTATGACAAGCAAGTCAAAATATAGGGGTTGTACATATATATATAGGGGTTGTTGTTTATTACTATAGAATATAAAGTTACTCCTGTTTAATATTAAGAGATGATACATTTCAGTGAGCATTTCATGGAGGGGAATAAATTAGCTATCAAGGACAAATTGAATCTTTGCATTTACCAGATTGTTGCTTCGCCGCGAGCTAGAATTACCCGAGGAAATGACTATATTTGAAATGGAGATTGCACGTTTTTGATAACGTTTTTATTAAATGTTTTTAATTGGTTTTTCGACCGGTCTTAAATAGGACGTTTCTTGAATAATAAGACATAAACACGTGGCTTCTACGGCTTAAATTTATCGTTATATTATATACAAATTATACAAAATGCTTTAGGTTACAATATAATAACAAATTTAAGTGCTCTAAGCCACCTCTATGTCGCTAGTTTTATATATATTTCCGTCAGTTCAGTTTTTAATTTATGGCGCTTCGATCATAATATTCCTTGAGAAATTAAAAGCACTTTAAGTTTTTTAGTAAAATTAATTTCAAAGTTTGCTCTTTTTATTTTTGTCTCTTTTGCTAAATCTTTTGTTACAGTCGCTACGTTTTTATTTGACTTTAGGAAAAAATACTGTTTTATTATAGCTTTCACGCTACATCCAGTACATATAGCAGGGTAGGCAGAGTGAACATGGAAACCTAGTGTTAAGATACTCCGTTCACCACTTTCAGCTGATTTTTTGAGGCATTGTGTTGAGTGGTGGAACTCAACGTCGCGTTTTGCCTCGTTACCAGAGTGAAGAAATGAAAATAATAAATATTTCTTTCCTCCGAATGAGAATAGAATCCAGAACCGTCGCGCTTATAGTCACTCGCTTGTGCCCCTGCGCCACAACGGCCTATTAATACTTTGTATTAAAAAAACGAAACCCCTCTTATTAGTTCAAATCTGAAAAAAATATATATTTATATCTAATATGTAAGTTATTTTGTTAAAAGTCTATTAAAAGTATTTTAACTCAATGAATACTTACCTTAAACTTTTTATATTTCAAAAACTGATATTAAGCCAAAGTTTATAAACTTATTTAAATCTCTGGGGTCTAAATGTAAGAAGTTTCAATATAATTCTATTTCAAAACTCAGGAAAAAGTCAACAAACTAAGCAAGGAAGCAATCAAAACTTACGCAAACAATAATTACTTTCGGTCGCTAAGTTGCAAAGGGTGACCGAAATATGTGAATAAGCTTAACTTTAAAAGAACATTTCATACAAATTAAATAGTTAAGTTAAATAAATAAATCCGCTTCACGCTATATCCCGCACACAGCAGTGTAGGCAGAGGGAACCTAGTGTTAAGACACTCTGTTCCCCACTTTCTGCCGATTTAAGGAGGCATCGTGTGTTGAATGGCAGAACTCACCGCCGCTTATTTTTAGTGAAAAAAATAAACATTAATAAGAATGTTTACACTACACACACTATTAATGTAAATAAATTACCGTAAAATAAAGCAACTGAAGAATGAAACAGGCCTGATGCCGTCTCGAGGTCAAGAACACCTAAGAACTGCAGGGGGTTCTAACTTGAAGAACTTATAAGATATAAAAAAAAGAACACGAAAAAGATCGAATAGTGTATGTCCAAATGGCGTTCCAAATATTGAATAATTTTATTTAACCTAAGTGGGAATTGAACTTGCAATATTGAGCTTAGGTGTCAACTTCTTAGCTATTTCGTGAAAATGTTGTTTTTCGTATAAATATAAGATATATTCGACATAATTAAACGACGTAAAAGAAAATAATACAAACGCTAAACCGTAAGCTTTATTAATATAGAAATTAATTTAAAACCAACGCCTTTTATTTCAACTTTTCACAATTTTTTTTTCACTGATTATTTTTATCATTATAAATCTTCTAATCATTTTAAAGTTTGAAATTAATTTTATGATTTTCATTTTTAATTATGGGATGAAACCTCATTAATTTAATAAAATGATGGATAGCATTTCAAGATGGATTGATGTCTTGCAGAGTTCCGGAAGTTTTTAAATTTAATATTAGCAGTTTGCGTGTTTTAAAAGAGTTTTCATTTCTGGTACTAGGAAATTAATTTGATTTCAATTGTTTTTTTCTTTGTTTTGTTTTTGTTTGTGATGCTAAACTATGATTTTTTGGCTTCACGCTATATGCGTATGCCGCATATAGCAGGGTAGGTAGAGAAGGAACTAAGTGATAAGACACGCCGTTCGCCACTTTACGCCGCAACTTTAAGTTTTAACACTAGGTTCCCTCTGCTGTGTGCGGAATTCAGCGTGGTGCTGATTTTTATTTATGTAAAACCATAATTCTTTTTAAATCAAATTATTTTTGTCCTTAGGTAATCATGATGGTTTTGAATCAACTCCGGTCTCCTTAGAATAAAAGTCTTCTTACAGTAAAAGTTTCGTCTCATTCCAATTTAGGCAAAAAGTAAACAAATTTCATGAAGAAGGCAATCAAAACTCACGTAAACATTTTGGCGCTTACG
Source organism: Heliconius numata (assembly GCA_016802625.1). Lineage (NCBI taxonomy): Eukaryota > Metazoa > Arthropoda > Insecta > Lepidoptera > Nymphalidae > Heliconius > Heliconius numata. The sequence continues at coordinate 25,065 of JAEBDU010011883.1, forward strand.
AGGTAACGTGTTTATATTGTGTCGTATTATTTTAAAATACTTTTTTATGTTTAAGCACCTGTGATATTTTGTATTTTATGGATTAAGTAGACCGAGGCCGTTGTGATGCAACGGTTTAGTGTCTGATTGTAGCGCACCAGTTGTGGGTTCGATTCCTTCTGAGAGCAATTTTAATATTTTTTTTACTTTATCGGGGAACTGCTGCTTATCCAAGATACAGTGTTAAGCTACAATCATCCCGAATACACAGATTCATGTAATTATCAAAACTATACTATTTTTGTTAAAAAAAATTGTTATGTCTATATATTTTTATATCAAAAACTCTATGAAAGATTCAAAAAATCTGTATAAAACAGAATCTCTTTGAATTATGAAATATGTACACACAAAGCTGGTTACTTAGTCGAAAAATATTGCCATGTGGAAGAATTTTATTTACTTACAAAAATAGAAACCTCAAACACTACTAGCTGAAGCTTGAAAGCATTGTTTCTATTATACCGAAAAGGATGTCCAGAGCAAACTGTCACCCCCAGAATTTTGCAAATATAGTAAAGCTATAATAAATCATCGAAAAATATGTAATATTTGCCTTTAAAATTTCTAATATTTTGGGCTCCCAAAAACTCGCACCGCCACAGACTATAAATATTAATCTAAGATTTTTGCATATGAAAACGTCATATATGAAATTTCCACATTGACCCTCCAGCATAAATCTCGATGGATCCAGGATTACGTCCACTGTATTTTATGTCGCGTACAGAGGGCTGATAAAATATGGTGTACTTAGTCTAAGTAATGCTGGAATGATGAATTATTTATAATTTCATTCTTTGGAATAACAATATCTAATGGGTCTGTCTGTCCGCTGTTCGACTGACGGTATCTTTATGAATTTTAATGTCTTTTATGTCTATTTCTGGTGCCGTTTCAATTGGCGTATCGCTACAATTCCAGCGTTACGGCAATAAGTTTGTTTATTTCATAATTTTGCTAATGTACACCGAAAAATGGTAATAAAAATTAGTTAGGATGACAAAATATTTGAGATTTCATGGTAATTTGGAATTTGGATTGATAAATATTTAGTTATTAGGGTTCCGTACTGCAAATGGAAAAAAAACGGAACGTTTATAGGATCATTTTGTTCTTTGTCTGTCCATCTGTCAAGAGCATTTATCTCAAGACCGTAAATATCGATCTAAAATAAATATCAAATATTCAAAAGTCTACGGTCTCTTGGACCACAAAAAAAAACAAACTTTTAAGATAATGTAATCAAAGGATATGAGCGTTTATGAATCATGTGCTGCAATGTGTATAAAATTCTCCACATAATCAAAACCTACAGAGTACTAACCATGAACCTACAATTATGAAATTCATAAAAAATGTGAACTTGCAGTACAAAAAAAAAGAAAGGGGAAAACTATAGATTTTTCATAGAAAAAAATAATTTGAAACTTATAATTGTAATATTGTTGTTGTACTTTGTACATAGAATCTTAAATTGGCAAATAACCCTCGGTAGCGAGCTTGACTCGCATTTATCCGAGTTTTCTTGTTATTAAGACCCAAAAGACGAGATATGAAATTTATTACATGTAATTTAATTTTCATCTACAAACATAAGACACGCTTAACTCAATGTATCGCTTAGTTTTCCATTACATGCATATACTAAAATAACTTGATCTTGTCTTGTTCCGGAATAGCATTTAAGTTTCAAAACTTACTGCAAGCTCCGTGTTCTGAAACTAGTAAGTAAATGTTATGAGTATAATTGAATCTTGTCTCACGTACTTAGTTCTTAAGAAGACTTTAAGCCACGTTTCAAATATTCCTCGTGACAACCGTTTCATTTTGAAAGTTTGTTGTTGAAATTGCACTATTAATATTGTATAGGATCTGTTTGTTTGTTTATAATGTTAAATTGAAGGGAATAATATTCTCGGTGGTCTTGGTGGCTTTATTGGTCTTTCTCTTCTATAATATTGATTGTTAAGGATATAATAATACATTAGTGATTTTTATATTGACTTATTTCTACTATATGTACTTTATTTTATATAAAATGAATGCATATGCCCGCAAATTTAAGCCCGTCAGGTTGTATTTCCGTTGACCTACAATATTGAAATTCATACGGAACCCTCTGCGGGCGAGTCCAACTTCGACTTGATCATTTTTTTTATTGATATAATTAAATTAATAGCTATTAATTAAACGCAAATTAAGTCAGTAAATAAATATCTAATATTTGATATTGTTAATAAAGAAGGAAAAAATGATAATGTTTAATATTTATATTATTGCTAATAATCATTATTAATATTTTATTTTTAATTCCTAATTTTCCTCAATGGTGATAAACCAGAGCTTCTTTGAAATATGACACGAATAAACGAGAGGACTTTAATATACCTCCCTATTATTGCCTTGTTAAGTGAAGCAGAGGAATTATTTACAAAAAAGCATCCACTCTGTAATCACCAGAGATTTGAGGGTTTTTAATGGAACTCAAATTTCACATTAATTAAGTCTTTTAATCCAATTCATTTCACTGGAAATAAATTTATTAGCTAAATGTATTACCGTCTCCCGGCACGAAATTGAAATGATAAAGGGATTTTTTATTAGCCCTTTGAAGTGAATTCATAAAGCTTAGCATAAAATACTCTTGAGATTAAATATTTAGAGCATAATAAAAAATAGCATAATAATGTAAGAAAGATATTTATATATAAGAGATTTAAAGGATCTTTTGTAAGGTATTATAGTTTTGTGGTGGTGGTTATGCTATAGCTGTATATATACATGGTGTTTAAAAAGAAGTAATTTTGAAATAAACTTTAGAAAAATAACATTCCAAAGAACACCTTAAAACAGTGGGTTATTTTAAGGAAAGGTGGTATAAGAATTGGTTTTTCAATTTACCTATACTAATCTCAGATTTCAGTCACAAGGTCAAAGTATTTATTTAAAAGGATCAGTAAAAATGCGGGGCATTATAAAAAAATTCGTTAGCCATTCCCGTTGGGACGCTAATGCGAGTTTCAGCCAAAAATATTATTAAAACCTTAATTGCCATCCTATTACCCAATAATAACTCCTCGGATGTTGTTTTCCTCGTACTGTATATTTTGTCGTAAGTTTAAAATTAAATTAAATGGTATGCTCTTGAGGTGTAAAATAATTATATAAATCTACAAGCTATATATTTAACAGGTACGAATAGACTACGACAGAAATTCTGACATAAATGTCAGACATTAATTTGTATGGATTTTTCGTGTCTGAGTAATTCTATTTGTAAGTGTCTAGAGTCTGAATTGTGTTCGAACTCTTCAAACGCAATTAGTGATAACGTACAATGTATTGAAAGTGTCAAACATGTTCGAAAACTCTTCAACTACACTAGACACTTGAACACAAATCAATCAGCTTCACGCTGTATCCCGCACTTGTGAAACTTAATGCAGAGAAGAAAATATTAAATATTTCATTACCTCGAATGGGAATCGAACCCACCACTTATCACGTTACACTTTGTGCCCTTGCTCTATGACTAGCTCTCTATATTTTTTGTAACCATTACGTTTACATGTAAAATAATCTTAAAGATTGCAAAATTGCGAAAACGGACAAAGGTTATAATATAATACGGAATCTCAAATAGATCATAATATGGCCGAGCACTCTCCGTTTATAACACCACGTACCTTCCGTTATTCGTTTCATCAGATTTCCATAATGCAATATTCTTGCGCGATATCTCTAGCCAAAGATAGCTTTCTGCCAAGAAAATGTTGGCACCGACGTCGACAAGGAACCAGTCTTATACAACGGTTAGTTCTCAATTAAGTTGGGTAACTCGAACCTTCGTACTCTCAATACAAGAATGGATTGTCTGGATTAGTAATGGCTAAGACAAGATTAATACAGTTTTAGTTTGAGCCATTTAGCTTAATTATCATATTGCAGCCATTTTTAGATTATTCTTTATTTAAAAAGAAAAAATAAATTAGCTTCACGCTGTATCCCGCATACAGCAGGATAGATAGAGGGAATTGTTAAGAAATTCGTTTCCCACTTTCTGCCGATTTTTTTTTCGAGTGACGCCCACATACGTATGCGACGTTGCCGCTTTGACAGGTAAGTGTGTGCGTGCTTATGTTATACTTTACAAATGGCGTTTTATTTTAAAACGATAATTTTATTATTTACTAGCAGACCCGCGAACTTCGTATCGCCTAACAGTCGATTTTTTTTAATATGTATTCTGCTATTCGCGACACCGGGTCAGCTAGTAAGATAAAAAAAATTAAAACTTAAATCATTTTTAATTCTTATAATATTCATTAAAAATTATAATAAAAATAACAATTTCCGATATCTTATTATGATACCTACTTATTATATTTTATTTCATTTTTACTTATTCTAAATCCAGTTTCATTTTCATTGTAGTACTTTATGGTACACGTTATTTTTTGCTTGGTTATCTGGCGCGTAAACAAACAGAGCAGATGGTTTTCTAACACAGGAATAGGCAACATACAACAAACCATGCGAGAAACATGAGTTTTCTATATTAATACCACAAACACTTAATAACTGCCCCTGGGATTTGTTTATAGTCATTGCGAAAGCAAGCCGTAGTGGAAACTATAGTCTTTTAAGCTCGAATGGTATGTCAGTCGAAATCATTGGGATGCTCCGCATCTTCAAAAAGTCTTCTCCTTTATATTTTCCTTTCAATATGATTGCTTCTATTACGTTATTCATAATTTTTTTATCACTAATCGTGTGCCGTTACAAAGTTTCAGTTGGTTAATATTTTGCAACATTATAACTACACATTCAAGCTTTAATTGAAGGCTGTGAGGCGGCAATCCTGGCAAATCAAGTGAGTTTAAAAATTCCCGTGGATAGTTCACGACATCATCTTCATTAGTTGCCATATCAACTGACTTATGTGTCCTTATTTTGCCAGGAATGCCATCTTGAAAATTTATATATAATTCATTTACATCAGTGTGTTTGGCAGCCAGTAAAGCTCTTGCGCACAACCAATTATGGAATAAATAATCAGCAACATTTCAGCAACATTTGGAAGCACTTTATGAATGAGTTCATCTTTTGATTACGTTAACTGACAAAAACTATCAGGAAAGGTGATGCAGCCAGTCAGCGCATATATAGGAAATTTGCCATTACCAATATCAATGAGTTGTTTAGAGAATATGTCTCCAGATAGATCATTTTGCAACATGACACGCATATTCTTGCTTAAATGTAATACCTTGACATGTTTCCACAATTTCGAGGACTTTAAACATCTCAGCAACTCAGCTTGCATTGAACGTGGGACAACTGGCAATCCTCCTCCTTATAATAAAATCATTGCGCCACCAAATTGATTGGCAAACTAAGTTTTTACAATAACCTTACAATATTGGCAAGCTGAGTTCATAGATCTAATAGCAACACAGCTGTAGGTACTGCTGGCATCAATTGATATATCGTAACAAAAAGCAGCTCGATCCAAATTTGCATCATTATCAGTCAACTATCGTGCTCACGTTCATTGCAATCTTCACGTTCTGGGCAGTACGATTAGATTCTTCTGCCTAAATTTGTCCACTGCCTTATAGAAGGCATATTTTGTAAGTCACAAATACACAACACTTTATTAATTTTATAAAATTTGTGGCTTTTAGATTTAGTGATATAGACGCACAATGAGACGTTCACATTTCAATTGACATCTTACCATAGAAATATTGACAAATATTGGGCCAGGCCAGGGCCCAAGTTGTTATGTTGATCCACTTTTACTAAGACGCTATCTTTATCTCTTCGAGATTAGATGGGCTGCCAGGTACTCCAGACCTTAATTTTTGTTACGTATAAATATCTGGAAATTGTTTGTCAAAATGTTAAATTTTCCCAAAGGCAGTATATTTATATCTCTTATAGTTTAGACAGGCTTTTAAGGTTCCACATCAGGTGTCCAGATTTTCAAAATAAACTATAGCCTAGAAGTTGCCTAGACTTTATAACTATACAACAAAAAGTTTCATTCAAATCAGTCTAGTAGTTCCGGAGGTTAGCGTGTACAGACAAATAAACAGACAAACAGAATTTTTTTTGTAGATTTGGACTATTATTGTTCATGTAGCTTGAAACGTCGACCAGTGATGAAACAAACTTATGTCTTCTGTTGAGGCATCCCTTGGGAATGTTTCCTCATAGGTGAAAGGAACTTGGTTCAATTTAACCTCCAGAAGACATAAGTTTGCGCGTTTATCACAACATTTGTCGTCTTCAAAAACAATACCCTTATATAGAGCGCGTGACTGAAAGTATCGCGATCATGTAGAAAGCAAGGCCAAATTGGTCTTAAAGAAAGTGGTGGTCATCAGCAGCTTTATAGGATCGAGGTACGTTCATATGTGGGGCCACGTTGTCTCTGGGCGGGTGCATGCCAGTGCCAGCTTGGCACATTTAATTGCTTACAACGTAGAACCGTTTGAAACAATGGGGAACCAATGATCTGTAAAAGGCTTGACACTTTAGCATTGCGTAGAAACGTCTTCTAGCTGTGTGTTCTCTATCGTATTTATCATGGGGAGTGTCCTGGAAAACTGTTTGACTTGCTTTCTGCAGCCGTATTTTCTAATCGTAAAATAGGTAAATCATAAACTTAAATACCATCCACACCATCTTGGTAATCATAAGGGTTATAAAAACAATAAAGTTTTATTCTTTATTAAATGGATAGAAAAATATGATAGAAGACTATACACTAACACTACATTAGCACCTACATAAGTACATGTTACTTGTGTGTATGGTTGCACCCGTGCAAAGCCGGGGTGTGTGGCTTGTAACTGATACAATAATACTACAGGATATCTTTATCTTATACTGCATTTTAAATACCTAATAACTTGTAACATATTGCTTTGAAATGTATCTAGTAAAAGGTTATTATGAGACCAGTCGTGACGTAGGGGCATAAAGTGTGACTGGTACCGCAGCACGTTGTGGGTTCGATTCCCACTTGAGGAAATTAAATATCGAATATTTGCATTTCTTCGCTCTGGTGTCGAGCGCGGCGTTGAGTTTTCTCACTGAACACACAATGCCTCCAGAATTCATCGGAAAATATGAATAGAGTGTCTTAACACTACGTTCCCTTTGCCTACCCTGTTGCGTGCGGCGATCTACAGTAAACAGTCATAATATCTAATGTGATTTGTAGGTGCATGTTGGATACGGATTTGTTTTAAATGGTTAGTGTAGGCTTAGGAGATAAACATTTTCTATCATGGACTTTTACTTAGAACTTTTGAAGGAGAACAATTATTTTTCACATGTAATTTTTGCGTAACTTTACGCGGTGGACGCACGGAACCTCTCAAGCTCTCCAGTTTTGCAACATTTTTTTAATGTTTCTCCTCTGCGATTGGTTATATCGTGATGTAATACTTATAGCCTAAGCATTCCTATATGTAGGCACTATGATACACAAAACTAATTATTCAATTTAAATCCGTACTTTCTGAGATTACCGCGTCAACTAAGCAATCTCTTTAGTTTTATAATAATAGTAGTCATAGAAGTTGTATAAAATATTTCCTGTATAAATATAAGTTTCAT
>JAEBDU010011883.1:52738-109152 GCA_016802625.1 Heliconius numata
AGGCAAAAGTAATTTTATAATATCAAAACAATATACGAAATATCTTCTATAAAAATCTTGAAATATCTTGTATAAAAATTAATCGCTGAATGTGTTGCTAAGCGCAAATCTCGCGAGCAGCTGAACCGATTTCGGTAATTCTTTTTTTATAATATTCCTTGAAGTACGAGGATGGTTCTAACGGACAGAAAAAAATTAAAATTTACCAGAAAAGGTCCAAACACATGACTTTTCTATATTCCCATACAAAAGATTCGTATTAATATCTACTTAAAAGTCAATTTGGACTTTAATACCCTACTATAAAGTTTAAATGTTAGTAGCTGGATTCCTGGAAGGCAAAACAATTGAGTGACGTTAGTTTCGTATAAATATTATAGCCCAAGAACCCAGAGCTGCCAGACCGACGTCATTTTAGCAAAGGTGAAATTTTGAGGACTATTAGTCTTACATGTAGTTAAGACAGTATGCTTACTCACTAACTTGAAAATGGGATCCTTTCAGAGGTAGAGAAAAATAACGGTATATCTCTTTTTGAAAATGATAAAGCCATCGGATTGATCTGGTTGCTTAGGGTCTGGGGCTAGAGGGGTCTTGAAATAGTCCGTAAATAATATATTATAAATATTAGATTTACTTTAATGTAATTTGCCCCAATTTTAAAGAACCTTTATGACGTCTGGCAGAAGTAAAAATCCACGTGAAAGAATGTGAAATATAAATTTTTTACTTTAAAACATATATAAAAACTCTCTTCCTTACTTAAGGGAGCGTTTTTAATTGACACTTCCAAGTGAAAGACCTGTACGCTCATGTGTAACTCTAAGAAAGCTTGAGTGCCCTATATTTAATACCTCTTTCTATGAAAAATTCTTCACAGTTCAAGCAGTGCGCTTATGGAACTCACTACCTAACTCTATACTGTCGGGCAATCCATCTCTAAATACTATTAAAATCAAATTAAAACAATATTTCTTAATCTCAATTAGAATCTTTAGTAGTCGCTTTGTCTTTTTAACCGACTTCTGTATTTTTATTAATTTTCTTTTTCTGTTTCAACTCTTTTATGTCATTGTATATATTTATGTAGGTATAGTAATATAGATTAATATTATGTATATTTGTATCTAGGTTTATTATTATTATTAACATTATATTAAAATACCGCACCGAATCATTTCTTTTAACATCGCTACCTTAGCTATCGCTACATTCAATGGTTTCTGGTAGAGATCTCTATTAGAGATAAGTTATCCATTGTACACATTTTTTCTGTTATCATAAGTTTTCTGTACTTTCTTTATTGTGTGGTACATAAATAAATGAGAAAAAAAAGAGACTTTCTTCTTTAACGCAACTGAAAGTGTGCTTTAAGTTGGCACTATCTCTGAAGGTTTTTTAAGTTAAAGAGTCTTAAGTACATATTAGACTATGAATCCTCAAAATTTCAGCTTTGTTAAAATGATGTAGGTCTGGTGGCCCTGGGATCTCAGTCTATTAATGTCAATATTTGTCAATATTTGTATGGTAAGATGTCAATTGAAATGTAAACGTCTCATTGTGCGTCTATATTACTAAATCTAAAAGCCACAAATTTTATAAAATTAATAAAGTGTTGTGTATTTGTGACTTACAAAAAATTCCTTCTATAAGGCGGTGGACAAATTTAGCCAGAAGAATATAATCGTACCCAGAACGTGAAAATTGCAATGAACGTGACCACGATAGTTGACTGATAATGGTGCAAATTTGAATCGAGCTGCTTTTTGTTACGATATATCAATTGATGCCAGCAGTGCCTACAGCTGTGTTGCTATTGGACCTATGAATTCTGCTTGCCAATATTGTAAGGTTATTGTAAAAACTCAGTTTGCCAATCAATTTGGTGGCGCAATGATTTTATTATAAGGAGGAGGATTGCCAGTGGTTCCACGTTCAATGCAAGCTGATGAACTGAATTCATGTTTAAAGTCCTCGAAATTGTGGAAACATGTCAAGGTATTACATTTAAGCAAGAATATGCGTGTCATGTTGCAAAATGATCAATCTGGAGACATATTCTCTAAACAACTCATTGATATTGGTAAGGCAAACTTCCTGTAGATGCGCTGACTGGCTGCATCACCTTTCCTGATAGTTCTTGTCAGTTAACGTAATCAAAAGATGAACTCATTCATATAGTGCTTCCAAATGTTGCTGATTATTTATTCCATAATTGGTTGAGCGAAAGAGCTTTACTGGCTGCCAAACACACTGATGTAAATGAATTAAATATAAATTTTCAAGATGGCATTCCTGGCAAAATGTGGACACATAAGTCAGTTGATACGGCAACTAATGAACATGATGTCGTGAACTATCCACCGGAATTTTTAAATTCACTTGATTTGCCAGGATTGCCGCCTCACAACCTTCAATTAAAGCTTGAATGTGTAGTTATAATGTTGCGAAATATTAACCAACTGAAACTTTGTAACGGCACACGATTAGCGATAAAAAAATAATGAATAACGTAATAGAAGCAATCATATTAAAAGGAAAGTATAAAGGAGAAGACTTTTTCATTATGCGGGGTATCCCAATGGTTTCGACTGACATACCATTCGAGCTTAAAAGACTACAGTTTCCAGTACGGCTTGCTTTCGCAATGACTATAAACAAATCCCAGGGGCAGTTATTAAGTGTTTGTGGTATTAATATAGAAAACTCATGTTTCTCGCATGGTCTGTTGTATGTTGTCTGTTCCCGTGTTGGAAAACCATCTGCTCTATTGGTTCACGCGCCAGATAACCAAACAAAAAATAACGTGTACCATAAAGTACTACAATGAAAATGAAACTGAATTTAGAATAAGTAAAAATAAAATAAAATATAATAAGTAGGCATCATAATAAGATATCGGAAATTGTTATTTTTATTATAATTTTTAATGAATATTATAAGAATTAAAAATGATTTAAGTTTTAATTTTTTTTATCTTACTAGCTGACCCGGTGTCCCGAATAGCAGAATACATATTAAAAAAAAATCGACTGTTAGGCGATACGAAGTTCGCGGGTCTGCTAGTAATAAATATATGATTTTATAGTAAAATTGTAGTACGTTCGTTCGATTCTACAAAATATTTTTCGAGCTTCACTCTGTATCTCGCAAACAGCACGATAGACAGAGAGAGCCTAATGTTATAATCCTCCATTCTACATTTTCTGCTCAATTCTCGAGAAGGAACTCAACCAAGAGGAAGAAATGAATTATTATTCATTCCCCCAAGCAGGAATCAAACCTACAACTGTCCTTTTTACCACTCGGACGTCGTGCCGCTGTTCTACGATGATCTCTTTATAATATTTATTTTACAATGCATAAATGGACTACATAAATAATATCACCGCCTGTACCAGTCATTTTGTTAATCTACGTTTGTTTATATTGTTGTGGGTTCCTCACTTGAGGACATTTTATTGAAATTTATTCTTCACTCAGGTGTCGAGGCAAAGAGCGGCGTTGAGTACAGCCACACGACACGCAATGCATCCAGAATTCGGTAGAAAATGGAGAACGGAGTTTCTTAACACTAGGTTCTCTCTGCCCTGCTGTTATACGCGATTTATTGTTTATAGATAAAATAAGCTCTTATAACTATCTTCCTAAGGTATCAATAAATCTATTAAATGTGAATATTGTAATTCACGGATGAAATACCGATAAAAGGGTTCGTTAAACTCTATTTGAAATTCGGTTCAAACTTTATGCTTATGTTGAAAACCTCTAACTAACTGCGAGTTATATGCGGTTCGGAATACGCTTTAGTTAACTGATGCTGGAGAATTTATCTCAACGTTTAGTACGGATTGAGGAATTTTCTGATCGATATATATATAGTTAATCCAAATATATGCATAGTTTTCTTCAATAATATAAATATATATACTGTTGGTATATAATGTTTATTTACCATAATAATATATTATTATAATCATAATCCAGTCATATTGGGGCTACTCATGGTGCAGGGCACAAGCGTGTGACTATAAACGTGACAGGTTGTGGGTTTGATTCGGCGAATGCCTCCAGAATTAGGTAGAGATTGGGGAACGGAGTGTCTTAACCCTAAGCTCCCTCTGCCTACCCTATTATGTGAAGCGTTCCGCGTGAAGCTACAAAAAATTGACTATGAACCTATAAGTAAAAATATTGATGAAGTAATGTGAAGGTATATTCTACTTGTTTTAAGAAGTTTTCTGTTTAGAATAAGTTTTACGTAAATTATGCAGCTAAAATAAGTTAGTAACAGTTTACAGAAATAAACTTCTGATTATAATAACTATGTTTTCTATTGCCACATAAGTTTTCACATAAGTTTTGTACATATTGTATTGTTGACACATAAGTTTTCTATTTCAATATGATTCACAGACATTTTCTTAACTTTTCGTGATATTTTTACATTGCGTATCGGTCGGAGAAATGCAACACTTAGTTTTCAATACAGAAAAATGAAAATATTCCTAATTAGTATTTGAACCCAGAACTATCATTTTTATCGACATTCTCACTTTTATAATATTTTAAAATATTTTCTCATATAGCCAATAGCGGCTGTAAGTCGTCTATATTATACGATAATTTCATCCTATAGCAACAAATAAAATAAAACTACCTTCCTCCCAAATATATTAAATAAATAAAAGCATTAAGAGCTACTTAAAAATTAATGACGCACGACCATGAATAATGATTCGTAGGATATAATGAAACATTCACTAAATCCACCCTAATATGTACGAATGATTTGTACTTAGGGTGAGAAAAATATGGCAGTCTCTCCGCCGTAAGATTATTAATCAAATGCGTTAGAGACGGAAAAATATGGTTTTCCTTTTAGGTAACTCGTTTCAGTGTCTGAGTGGCGTTTTCTTGAAAAATATTTTTAGTAATATATTTGCTGCTTTTAAAGATTTCTTTCTTTTGCTCCTTTAGTCTGTGTATTGAAAGAAACGCAAATGAGAAATGGTTGTTTTAATTATATTTTTGAATAGGACAGAAATATTTGCGTAATTTTATATATTTAAAATGACTTGGAAGAAATAGATATAGCTATATTAATATACATATGTACTCGTATATGTCATAAAAAGTTTTTCATATTCACACTTCGATTTCGAGATAAGGTGAGAGGTGAGTATTTTACACCTTAACGTCACACTGTATAAAGCACAAGTAAGACCGTGTATGGAGTACTGCTCTTACTTATGAGGTAGCTCCGCCAAATACCTAATACGGGCTTTGGAAATGAATAAGAGATGAGAGACCAGCCAGAAGATTAATCAAAGAAAAGACTCCTATAGAGCTGCAGAGCCTAAGCCATTGGCGAAGCTTTCCCTCGTTCTCCATTTTTTACCGCATTCGTTTTGGAGAGTTTACGCTCTCCCCAAATGCACAATCTAATACCCCAGACTTTTTTTCCATAGAACTTCTAGGAATACAGCTTCACGCCGTCATTACATGGTCGAAACCGTTAAACACACTACATTCATTCGTACAGCGAGAGAATGGAACTCATTACCGGCGTCTCTATTTCCTATGACATATGACAATGTGGGGGGTCTTCAAAAACAGAGTGAATAGGTATTTATTAGGGAAGCGTGCACTGTTGACCACATCAACGCTCGTCAGGCTTCATGCGGTCAAACGCAAGCCTATTTTAGTATTAAAAAATATTGTTTTCCATTTTTAATGGTAAAATCCAATGTCTCACTTCAGTTTATGTGTTTTATTCATTGTAATGAAAAATTAACTTACATTTTACATTTATTAGTTTTACTGGACATCTCAAATATTTAGTAAAAAACTTAACAAATATTTACAGAAATATTTCCGGTAGAAGACCTGCATTTATTACAGTTAACAAAATAAACATAAACATTCCATTTTTTAACATTCACTCAGACATTTTATTATAATTATTTAACCAACAAAAATAATTACATTTCGAAACAAAATTAACAAGAAAACTTAGCATTGAAAGTGTAAAGTAATTTCGCCTTTTTGACGTATCTCTGTTTCCATCTCCATATTGAATCATACGTCGTTTCAGTATCGTGCGTGAAATAAATTGCAAATTGAAATAGAACAAACTTTGCACATTAACATGACAAACGGGACACAGGGTTGCGGATTAACATAATTTACACTTATTAGCCAGTGATATATATGGTTTGGTATTATTTTCGTTCTCAATGTTTATTAGTCATATATTTCCGTGGTGGTTAGCGCGTGATACCTAAAATGGGGGTTGGAACCTAAATTATGTGGATATTGGGTGGATATACGATCTCATTAGAGTATAGGCAGGTTAATGATATATAAGAAATTACTGAGGCCAATCGTGGTTGTGGCCTTGTGGGTTCGATCCCCACTCGTGGAAATAAAATTTATAATATTTATATCTCATTTATATTTAATATATCATTTTTTTGCTTTGGTGGTGAGGCAAAGCTCGGCGTCGAGTTCTGCCACGGAATACAGAACTGCTCCAAAGTTCGGCTGAAGTTGGAGAACGGAAGTGTCTTAACACTAGGTTCCCAGGTTCCCTGTACCTATCCTAATCACAGTGTGAAGCTAAAAAAGTAATAAACCTAAGTAAAATGGCCATTATAAACCAATAAAATAAATTCTTTTCATAGATATTATTACTTCCGCAGCAATGGTAGGATTAGTTAAGAAATGTCTAAAACTAACTGCTCCGAAGTCCAGAACTGACCGACGTAGACTTAAAAGCATTACGCTCTAAGTCTAACTTGCAGTTTGTTTCGTACGAACAATTTAGGTTAAAATTTCTCTTTACGTTTCCTCTCTTTTGAAAGCTTTATCATTTTCTTGAGCTTTATAATTTTTATGCAGTTTTAGATTCCTTTTATTATAAGTTATGATTATTTTATTTATAAACTATAATATATAGTATAGTAATAGTGAGGCCGTCGTGACGTAGCGGCACGAGGGTGTGACTGTAACGCGACAGTTGTGGGTTCGATTCCCGTTCGAGGAAGTGAAATATTTATTTACGTTTATATTTCCATTTCTTCGCTCTGGTGTCAACACGCAATGCCTCCAGAATTCGGCAGAAAGTGGGAACGGAGTGTCTTAACACTAGGTTCCCTCTGCATACCCTGCTGTGTGCGGGATACAGCGTGAAGCTGTTTTTTTATATATAAAAGGATATCTTGGCGCAATGGAAAAGCGTCGGAATCTAAGCGTGATAATTAAGCGCTGGTAACTATAATAATAGTAATATTATAAATTTATAACAATTAATAATTACTTAATATTTAGGCTTTTATAAACTGTTAACCGTTCTATGAAATATTTTTTTTTTTTGTTAGAGTACCTAAATTAGTAAATAGCAACTCTCACAAACGATGAATTTCTGTCGCCGTTATGAATTAAACTACTTAACTTACTTACTTAACTTACTTAAAAAATATGCAATATTCTTGTAAGAATATTCAATATCAATATGTAATTTTTTTTACTCTAAACACTTTAGCAAAGAAACAGAGAGTTTTTGTGAAATATCATAATTTCACCAAAAAAATATTTAGATTAACACTAAAAATGTTCATCTAAAAAAAATGTAAATTGTTACATGTTGATGCTACTTAAATGACAAAGGCAATGTCTCTTGGAGCTAGAGGATCCATCTGTCCAAGCTGTCCTGGCAGAACTCCAAAATTGTCTTTTAATTCACCACAGAATAAAACATCTCCTTGTTTGCACCCCAAACAGTTTCAATTTCTTATTTCCAATGGAACTTTTTATCGCCATTCTTCTTATCTGACGGTTAATAGATTTGTTGTGTTCTTTTATTTGGCATATCCTTAATTCTAACTGTACTTGGACGTTTTACTGTTTATTTGTTTTAAGTTACTTTTTTACAAGCTATATATTAGACAAATTATACGAAATCTGGTCATAAATTGTAGCTAATGTGTTATTTTGAGAAATAAGCTATGTTACTGTAAAGTTATTCTTACGTTATGGTGTCAAAGGAAAGCGTGGCGTTGAGTTCTGCCAACACGTAATGCCTCCAGAATTCGGCAGAATGATGGGGAACGAAGTGTCTTAACACTAGGTTCCCTCTGCCTACGCTGCTGTGTGCAGGATACAGGATTTTTTTAATGGTAAAGTCTTATGTGAATCCGTTCAGTAGCTTTTGCGTGTAAATACAACAAAGGTCGATGCTCTGCTATTTAAGGTACAATGACTATTTTATTTATTTAAAAAAAAAAAAAAAGTTGTTACAACAAGATAGCTAAAAAAATTTTTTTTGCATTCCGCATAGGGTAAGCACCTAGGCGGCCGGTAGTGTTAAAACACTCCATTCGCTACTTTCTACTCAATTTACGTAAATTAGAGCGAGAAAGTAATTAATTCCTCCGAGATAGAATCGAACCTACGTGTTCTTTTTTTTATGGAAAAGTTCACAGTCAGACACTGCCGCCACGACATATACAATCAATAAAGAGAGTTACGTATATTGTTATATAATACGAAACAAAAGTGTTTCAAAAACCTTCATTTAATTTTAATTGCGAATCTCAGTTCAGTATTTAAAATGTAAATTGTATACAATTTAGATCACGTCTTAAGTTTTGCAGTTCTAAGTTGTAACTTCATTAGCTAAAGCAAATACGATGCCAACTTTTACTTTGCTCTACTCGTAGGTAACTTTTACCTTTGGAGATTCCCTATAGGTACTCAAAAACTTTCGTCAATGCAATTCATTTAACTTTAATATCGTTTTCTTGGAAGTTTTTGTTATTCTATTTTAATATTTTATATAGAATAAATTTTATCATTTTTATTATTTTGAAAAATGGGCGCTATAAACAAAATATGGTATTCTAAGCGTAGATATATATAGATATGTATATAATTAGAAGTTTTAGTGGAATATTGAAGAATAATATATCTTCATATTGATATTGGATCCCAGCATCTATCATATAGTATCAACAATAAGTATTTGAAGAAATATCTAATCACTAGGTTCCTTTTGCTTCTTCACCAAATGGGAAAAAAAAACAATAGCCATAATAAAATGTGCATAGGTTTGACACCAATACAAAAAAATCACTCAAGACGCAAATTCAACAGAATTTAGCGGAAAATGGGGAACGAAAGTGTCTTAACGGGAACGGAACACTAGGTTACACTACACTATTATTACACTAGGGTACACTGTCTACCCTACTAAATGCAGGATACAGCGTGAGCCTAAGAAAACAATCAAACACTGATTATTTTACTGTTTGATACAGAGCCCACTCTGGAGACATGGCCATAATTATTCTAATTTAAATAATTTATTATATATTTCTAATAATATCTAATACTGATAAAAATGTAATACAAAGTACTGCAATATTTTCTAAATTCTAAAATGCACTCTTGCGAGAATTGAACATCACCCGAGACCTCGCTCTTCCATTGCCTTTCTGTTGGAACATAACTCTTTATTTATTCAAATGTGGATCAATAGGGATTTCGTTTTCATCATAGATTACTATAGTAGCATTTTTAAAGTTATGTTTTCTGAATTTTTTTAACAAAAAAAAAGGTAATTATTATTTTACTATCACACAGTAGAGTAGGCAGAAGGAACCTGGGAACCTGGTGTTAAGACATTCCGTTTTCCGCCGACTTCTCGAGGCATTGCATGGAGAAACTCAACGCTGCGCTTTGTCTGGACGCCATAACGAATAAACGAATAAATGAAAACATTAAATATTTCAATTCCTCGAGTGGGAATCGAATCTACAACCTCTCACGTTTAGTCATACTCTTCTACTCCTACGACTGGCCTCTATATGTCATGCTATAATACAAATATATTAACTAAGTTGTGTATTTTAAATGCAAGAACATTCGTATCTGCCAAGAACAGGCATCTCGATAGCAAAAAGGAAGCAGAAATCAATAAACTCTTTACGGTATTGTTGTAGCTCTGTCTTACAAAGCAGTCGTGATATCCAATTTCTATAATAATTTGCTTTAGATTTTTTGTCTTTCTGTTTCAATAGACGTCATTATCTTGTTAAGATAGGGTTTTTTTCCAGCTTCAATTGTTTTCTACACTGTGGTAAGCAGAGTTAAGTTATTGTCAAAACACTCCAATCTCTCTCCGTTTCTCTCCGACTCAGTGCCGCGCTTTGTATTTCCAAGATAGAGGAATAGCCTCCTAGCAATGATATGAATAAAAAATCTGTACATAAGTGTGTGATTCTTAACGCGGCAGGTAGTGGGTTCATTCATCACTCGAGGAAATGAAATATTTAATATTTTCATTTCTTCGCTCTGGTGTCGAGACAAAGCGAACGGGGAACGGAGTGTCATAACACTATTTCCACTCTGCTTACCGTACTGTGTGCGGGCTACAGTGTGAAGTATATTGTCTATCTTAACAATATTACAAATATATAACTAGCCATCCATTCGCAGCTTTGCCCGCTAAATTACACAATTTCTTATTTACTAATCTGATTTACTTTCTTATTATAAAAACTGCATTACAATCAGTTAAGCCCTTTAAGAGATTAGCGTTCATAAAACGAACAGATAAATAGAAAAACAGATAAATATTTTTAAATTCTTAATTTTTAGTATTTATATTTTAAAACTCTTTGATTTGCCCATTGTTAGATATTCGCATATATTTTTAATGAATAAACAGCGAATTGTTACATTTTTATTACATGTATACTTTATTACTCTATACTTAACTCAAATTACGAAAAAAAATTAATAACTTATACTCGTATAACTCTTTTATATAAAGTTTGCTTAACGCGATTCCACATCCCTGTGGGTTGCTTTAATTATTATATAGAAGTTTTAACTTAGTTTATAGAAATTGTGCACCCTTAGTAGACGAGCTTCGCAATTTGTAATCATATTTAGCCAATGTTCATTTTAAATGGAAATTAATTTAGTCTCGTCATAAGCTTATATGATAATTATTTACTCTAACGCTGGGATATGGCTCATGTAGGGTTTTTAAATCGTGGAACTTAACACCGCGTTTTGCCTCGCATCCTGTATGTAGCAAGGTAGACAGAGATAACCTAGTTTTAGATAACTTACAGTTGACTTATTAAAAATACTTTTTCACTCAATTCCAAAAATAAAGCAAACATTAGTTAACAAATTAAAATCCACCGAATCTGCCGAATTCTGGAGGCATGGCGTGTTGAGTGGCAGAACTGAACGCCGCGCTTTACCTCGACACCAGAGCGAAGAAATGGAAATATAAACGTAAATAAATATTTCAATTCCTCGAGTGAGGATCGAACCCACAACCGTCGCGTTACAGTCACACCCTTATGCCGCTGCGCCACGACGGCTTCAAACATTCGTAACATGTTACGACAAGTCGCAACATGTTTTATTGATTTAATGAGAAACTTTATTGGAGTAATTTTGTTTTCATAAAACATACCTGAACTGTAAATCAAATTTAATGGTCTTCGCTGCATTTTTATGTCCACGCATAAATATTAATGTTTTACTCATATTATAGATGGTCACGTGAGTGGGAATATTTTTACGAGTGGTTTATGGGTATACAATAAAAAAATGCAATTTTATATGATTAATATACTTGTTATTCTATATGAAATATCTATATATATAAAAAATAATAATAATGTAATTAATTTATTGTAATTATAATATATTTTTTTTAAATAATCTTAAAATACTTGTATTGTAGACTGACAAGAAAAATAATGTTAATTAAAAATAGTAGGCTATTAAACTATATAAGTAAGATTGTTGTAGATTCAAATTCCTTAATAGAGAAATTTATATTTTTTAAATCAGCCATTTTACACTTTTCTTTTAAGATCTGTCGTTACGATTGCTTTAATAATGTTATACTAATATCTATTTCTCAAAAGAGCAATCGACAAAATAACGTCTTTAAGGCTTTATATAACAAAGCTTTTATATACCTGAACCTATAACGATAACATTTTCATCAACTCCTAAGTGATAAAAATACTCTGTTAAGATTTACGATTATATACATATATAGAAAAAAATATTTACCAGACAAAACGAGGGCAGACGACTAACAAAAATATAAAACTTAGAATAATACTCGTATTTGCAATTCTAATAAAAGTTTATATATATAATAAATAATAAAAAAAACAGAATTCATTCTCAATGTTTGTTCTGCTAGAAAATATGTTTAGACGGTATGTCTTTTTTTTTTTTTTTTTTTTCGCAGGGGAAATCTTCAAAAGATATCCAATCCACTTGGGGAGGACCAGATTATGTAGGATTTTTACCTACTAAAACCCCTGCGGCTGCCGACCTCGACACTATGGGAGGGCCCGGGAAATTGGTAGAACCGCGTCCGTAGCCCTCCTCAGATGACGCGCTCCTCTACGGAGCTCTCTTATATTTTAAATTCACCAATAGACCAGAATAGAGCACTGCACACCAATGGTCTGATCTAATTCATTGAGGACCAGGGAGACCAGGACGATTGGCCCTCTCCCTTTCTCGTCCAGCAGCCTCCTTACGTGACATGACTGTCTCACAGAAGGTGACTACGGCTGTCCACGCTGATTCCCTGCGCAACATTTTTCTTACAAGCACAGGAAGGGAAAGATTACGTCCAACTTCCTGCACTAAAGCCCGCCTTTCCGTGTCCCACGTGGTACACGATTCAAGGGTATGTTGGGCAGTATCAGAATCTCTGTCGCAGTGAAGACAAATCGGAGATGTCTGACGTCCGATCTTAAACAAATAATCACCAAAGCAACCGTGCCCGGTGATTATCTGTGTAAGACGGTACGTAACTCGACGTTTTCGTCTCATCCAAGCCTCGAAGGAAGGAAGTATTGCTTGAACGACACGCTTGCGAGCATAGCGCTCTTCGCAAAGCCGTGTACGCCACGTCTGGAATGCAACATCGCTTTCCCGTCGTCTGATATCAAATGTGCTCAGGGGTGAACATCCAGGTGTCTCTCGAATCCGACTGTATATTCTTGCATTCTTAGATGCCAGAATATCTAAAGGCGGAAAACATGCCAGTAAGGTAGCTGCCTCATAGGATATCGTACGGTAACCACGTACTATTCTGATAGCCACTCTGCGCTGTAGACTATAAATTTTAGTTCTACAGCGCCGAATTGACAGTCTGTGAGACCAGACAGGGGCACCATAAAGGATCATTGATCGAACAACACCAGCATAAAGCAAACGAACTTCCTCTGTCGGTCCTCCAAGATTGGGTAGTAGACTGTGCAAAGCACCCACTACTTTTAGACGGTATGTCTGGTCCAATATAAACTTGTCATACGTTCAATATTGTTAGAAAACTTTTAGACTCCTCACAAACTAATCAAAGAATATTGCTTACGCGGCTTCTATCACGAAATGGTATTATAATAATCTTCTACAAATATTTGGTAATCAAAGTTGTTTTCGACTTACGATGATGTGTGTCTTTGGGTGTGGTTATTAACTTTTGACATTGTAATTTAAGTGAACTATACTATATATATGTTAAGAGGTTAAGAGTTACTTCAAGAATTTAGTTTTTATTTTATTATATTTAAATGATTTATTTATTAAGTAAGGGTACGAATCGCGGGTTCGATTTCTACTCGAAGAAATTAAATACTTAACATTTTATTTGCCTCGTCCTGGTGATAGCGCAACGCTGAGTTCCACCGGCCAACACGCAATTCCTCCAGAATTTTGCGGAAAATTGGGAACGAAAGTGTCTTAAAGGGAACAGATTGTATTAAAATTAGGTTTCCAGGTTCCCTCTGTCTACCCCGCTTAGTGATACAGCGAATAAGAAAAATGTATGCTATATTAAGATTAATTATTGTATAAGGAAAGCTATGCATTCTGTTAATTAAAATCCATCTTCCTCGTAAATTGTATAATTTTGAAAGCCACGTGTTGTTAAGTTTCAGTATCAAAGAAAATTTCAGCAAAATAATAAGACAACGTTAATTAATATTCACCGGGAGAGATTAGCTTTGGTTATACATAAGCCTGTATAATATTTTTGTTTCACCTTTGCTAACTTTTAGAGACTTGTTTCCTTTTCGTTATAAAATGAAATAATTTAATATATTTATTTTTATTATTTAGATACAAAAATGTACCAATAATATAGTACATTTCAAAAAGACTGAGTTTATTAAGATTTCGGTCAATAAGAAAAAAAAAACGGAAAATGGTTCCATACAAAAATTGGAGGTCTCGAGCTTTTTCTGATTACGTCAAAAAACTTGATACAAAATAAAATTATGAAAAAACTTAACTGAATCCTGAAAATATATTGACAAACTGGAACTACTATTATAGAAAGAACAAATAAAAAGTATGACCCCAAAAATATGTATATTAAAAAGTTATAATAGCAAAAGATACGAATTCTGTCTCCTTAACTCTCTTCTGTCGTCAATCTTTGACGGGGCTTGAAACTTCCTTCAGAATAAAAAGCTCTCAGAACATAAGAAATAATAGTTCAATGTAGTACAATCAGTAATATTTCATCATATATTTCCTCTTAAAAATATAACAATATCATTATTTCCAAAGTATCTTTTCTTACTTTACAAAAGGTATAATTTAAAATGAAGCCTTATTATCATTATTTCTGCAGAGACTGATACAAACATCTTAATAAAACAGAAAAAGAAATAGACTCAATAGCCGTAAAACTCCGCCTTTGAGAGGATTTAAGAGTTCTCCACTACATGCTGTGCCAAGATTCAATAACAAGATACTCTAACATCATTTCTTAGGATCATAAGAAACTAGTTTACGCCCAAGCTTTCGTTTTAAGCTTAAATTTTTATTTTAGAAAATATGTTAGAAAGCTTTAATATGTTGGCTCGAGTTCATCTTTTGCATAAGTTATTGGATCTTAAGTTTGAAGAATGCTACGCAACTTTGATGCTTAAAAAATTAGAAAATATAAAAGAAGCTTTTATAATATTAAAAAGTTTTTAATTTGATACAAGTGATTGGTTCTTAGCTAAACCTCCTTCTTTGGAGGAATGCTTAATAGTTTTTAATATTTTATTATAATGACATATGATATGAACGAAATTAGAATAAAGCATTTATATGTGCATTTTTATCTATATTTATTTCTACTTATAATAAGATCGCTTATGTACATGGAAGATATTTAAGTATAAGAAAATCTATCGTTGGGAACATTTATCACGTATTAGACTTTACTATTATTACTAAATTATTGATTTTTAAACTCTGGTCTGTTTGTCTGTATGTCTGTGCATTTGTGCAAGCTAATCTCAGAATCGACTTAACTGATTTAAATGCAATTTTCACTATTGTTTAAGGCAAACTTCTCTTAACACTAAGCGTTTGTTTTATTTAAATCGGATCATAAATAAAAAGAGTTTTATCAATATATAAACTATTACACGAATTAACAGATTAATAAATAAATAATTGTATAGTTCTAATTCTGAAGGTACCTATATATTTTTTTTATATTAAGTATTGTAAATTATATTTTTTTAAAAGGATTAACAAGAATTCATGATAAGTATTAAACGGAGGGCAATAAACTGTTATTTCTAAACACGGACTACTCATGACTAGAATAGTACACATTTTCTTTTATAATTCTGTATGCTTAACGTCTAGACGTATTTATTTTCATATATTTACACATTCCCGAGGTTATTTAAATATTTATTTTTTATTTTTAAAAGGCTGTCCTGACAAAGGGGTACAAGCGTGCGACTATAAACACGACAGTTGCGGATTCGATGCCCGAGGAAATTAAATATTTATCTAACTTTTTTTTATATCTTCGCTCTAGTGTCGAGATAAAGCGCGGCGTTCATTTCCGCCACTCAACACGCAATGCCTTCAGAATCCGGCGGAAAATGGAGAACGGAATGTCTTAACATTAGGTTCCCCTGCTGTGTGCAGGATACCGCGGGAAGTTTATTTATTTTTCATTTATTTTTTATATTTACTTATAAGCTTACAATTTAATACAGTTTCCAAGATACCTTGATTGGACAAAATATTCTTACATACTAAATAATGCGGAAAATCGTCTTACTCGTATAATGGCCTCGTTACATTCCGCCAAAAGAAATAAATCAACTTCGCTCTGATATATTTACGTGATTCAATATTTACTTGATCATACATATTTCATTTTATAGTCGTTTCCAGTACATTAACATTATTGAATGCTTTTACTTTACATACTAATTTGGTTATAGCGGATTTTAAAAATTGTATTATATATAGCTTCACGCTGTATCCCGCATATAGCAGGATAGGCCGAGGGAACCTGGAAATCTAGTGTTAAGATACTCTGTTTCCATTACGAAACTTACTCGTATGTTGCCCACTTTCTGCTGAATTCTGGAGGCGTGTTCAGAGCGGGAAAATGAAAATTTTAAATATTTCATTTCTTCAAGTGGGAATCGAACCCAAAACCTGTCGCGTGTACAGTCACACGCTAGTGACCCTGTGTCACGTATGTATTTATACATAGCTTTTTTTTTTTTTAAATTGGATATATTGGAATTTAAAATCGGTCATTTTCTGTTAGTATTTATTTGAAATGATTAAAAGAATTGGACATGAAAAGCTGAACATTTAAAAAATTTGGAATACCAGTCTAAAAAATATGAAACAAAATTATACTCTTGTAGCCACTTTCATCAGGTCCTATTATAAAATTTAGACTTGCAGAAATAAAAAAAAACGCCTACAAAAACCTATTAAAAAAGTAAAACCTCAGGTATATTTTATCCTGAAAGGCGTTGGCTAGAGTTAATCTACGTTATTAACTCGCATGTAGGTTAAAGTGGAGTTTTAAGTCTGCTAGTTCTATCTTGTTTTGTTTCAAGATTTTTATACGAACTCATGGAGCTTTTTGTTTTTACTTACGTAACTATTAAGCTCGCTCTTAAGTTCCGAGTTTTAAACTTTAAAATTTTTCAACACGTATAAATGTAATGTGTAAAAAAAAGTATTTAAGATTTCTTATAATAAAACAAAATCTGAACAATGGATTCATTTTTTCTTTTCATTATTTTTATTGTATTAAATTAATATTCATTATTATTAATATCGATCATTTTTCTTTTTAAACTGACTTGTTTTGCTTGAATCTTTATTTAACCAAAACTCAAAAAGGATTATTTTATCTCTCGTATTTTATCTCGACGTTTATCGTGGATAAAACGAAGATATGTGATGAAAAGTATTGGTTACTATGAATTTATACGCACAGTTATTAATATTTTAAAAGCAAAATAAACTCCTGCTAGCTTAGGTTTTCTGTTTCCAAGCGCCGTATCCTATAAGCCTCTTAATAATGGAAATCGATCTTTCAGCTTTACTAAAGATATTAAATGTCAACATTATTATGTGCAAGAAGCATTCATTGATTTTTTAGAGACGAGTACCTATAGCAATTATAGAGTCTTTTGGAGTAACTAAACGCTGTAGAATTGTGTATAACTCTACTGAGTTAAAGGGTACATGAGTATACCCATGCTGGGAAGTATACCTTTTTGCTTCGTTTTTAAGGTAAAGGTAAAAACGGTACAATAGTAAATGCTTAAGTCCAAATATTTCATAATTTTTGACCCGCACGTCCATATTGCCATATTTAAAACTAGGAGCGTACCCAATTTAACATGGATGGACCTTGTGACCTTGGTCTAGCCAAGAATTTGTGTGACAGTTCAATATTTCTTATAATTTACTTGTTTACTATAATTATACATGTTAAAAGTCAACTATACCCTTCCGAGGGTTGAAGGCTTAAGGAAAAATTTATCGAAGTTGTTTAAGTTAAAAGCAGTTCCAAAAATGTGAGTAAAGACATTTTTTCATTACCTGTAATGTTTTTTCGTAAAAATATTTAAAGAACACATACACTTTTTATATGGTTTTATTATATTATAGTTTTATTTTCTGTTTAGTTAAATTAGTTCACATATTATGTAAATTTTCAACATCTAAATTATAATCTATCTTAAATGTTTATTTATATTTGTAAAAGTTAATGTAAAACTTAATGTAATTAACTTAACGTTCGCTAAATTAGATTTTATTTTATTGTTTCAATTAACAGAAGAAAGCTTGTCACATAAAGATCGTTTATCTTATTCAAGCCTGCGATTTTAATAACACAAGCGTGGAAATATAGTCTCAAGTTTACATTTAATATTTATCCTTGTTGTTTTTTTACATATTTTATATGTAATAATGGAATTTTTTTTCTCTCTCTCTCTCTCTTTTCCAGTATTTGTAATGTTTTGTATCAATAAGTACAAAGTAAGACTAATCGCGGTAAAAGCTATGGTTTTGGGTTCGATTAATAGTCGGGGAAATTGAATAGGTACAACTGCATTCAGCACCAAGGCGTTGAAAACTACTGAACGCAATATCTCGTAAAAGCGCCGAAAGCGGAGTGCGCTGACACTACGTTCTCGCTGCGTATCATGCTGCATGCGGAAAAGAGTGTAAAGCTATTTTTTTATATTCTCTTTTATTGTAATTAAAGTACTCAATTGTAGTAATTAATTCTGAATTTCGTAACAAA
Source organism: Heliconius numata (assembly GCA_016802625.1). Lineage (NCBI taxonomy): Eukaryota > Metazoa > Arthropoda > Insecta > Lepidoptera > Nymphalidae > Heliconius > Heliconius numata. The sequence continues at coordinate 71,385 of JAEBDU010011883.1, forward strand.
CGCTAGTTAATTATACTTTAATTATATTTCCATAGTATTAGTTTATTTTACCAAAATTTGTTAATAAAGGCCTTCTCCTCAGGTTTCATAACATGTTTTGACGGATTTGGAGTTAAGTTCTTTTAATTTCTTCAAGGATTTCAGGTAATGATGTTGTTAAAGTCATCTTAAACCATAATTAAGTCATTAGTTTATTGATTACATCTGTCTACACATGTTATGCAAATCTAACGACCATCTATGCAATAGAAGCTTGGTTAGCCTTTTAGGAATAAAGAGAAATTTGAAATACCTTTTTAAGTTTTCACTTTTCAGATTGCGTTTCTTTTTATTATAAGTTCTAATTTTGTTTCGAATGGACAAACAGACTGAGGTACAACAAAATGTTCCTATAATACCTTTTGAAGTACAGAACCCAAATCTATATTTTTTCAATGTTACCTGTATGTATAATATTTGTATTAATAGTAAAGCTAAAGAAGAAAAGTACGGAAGTGTACTAGAGAGATGTATTCTTGAATAAAAAATGTACTTCATCAAAATCGTTGCATAGCTTCATTGCAATTTTTTGTAAAAAAAAATATGATGAAGCTGAGACTTAAATATGGGAGCCGGTCCCTCGTTAACGGTAATCGAGTCACGTTCCGTAAATGGTATTCTTCTATTGGTTTGCTCATCCCGTTGCCGGGAACAAGATGTTTGTTGAATTTGCTTGTTTTAAATTCATTTGCAGAATAAATGGAATTTAGTGATTCTTATAATTATGCTTTTTTAATGATAGAATAAATAGTTGACGATAAAGTTAATGCTGTTATGTCGATTTACAGCTGTAATCTCCAATTTGCATGGAAAAATATTTCTTTTTTTCAAATATTGTTGATTATATTTATTAAATGTTAATATTTAAAAAAAATGCTTTAATTACTTTTCTTATACAAATTCCGTGGTGTACATAACATTTTTTTTTATTTTAGCTTCACGTTGAATCCCGCACATAACACAAAATATTTCATTTTCCCCAGTGGTAATCGAACCCACAGCCTCACGGCCTACAGTCATAGCCTTGTCCAAAAAAATGATAACTTACCCCCACTTAATAAAAGGAGAGACAATTAAACTGATATTAATCTCCGTCCAGTCATTTATCAACTGCATCTGTGCCGTGGGAAAAAAGCCTCCCTTTGTTACTATATGATATTGAAATTTCGCTCGCTGCAGTTATTTGGTTTTATATTTTAGTACTTGGAATACAATAGATGGCATCTATTCCAATACCTATATTACTTTGAAATATTGTAGTAAATTTGTATAGACATCTGATTTTCTAAAGGAAAGATGGAAATTTGTGTAAGTTAAGAAGGTAGGCCATGGCGCAGCGGCATAAGAGCACGGCACGGCGATTGTGGGTTCGATTCCCACTTAGGCGTATAAGTAATTAAATATTTTCATATCTTTGCTCTGGTAACGAGACAAAGCGCAGAGGTTAGTTCGCTTAACACCCAATGCTTCTAAGATTCGGCGGAAAGTGAAGTAGGGAAGTGTCTTAATGGGCACGTAGTCTCTTAACACTAGGTTTCAAGGTGCCCTCTGACTAAACTCCTATGTGGGAGATCCAACGAGAAGCTGAAAAAAAATTAAGAAGTGGTGCATTATCATTATCATTTTCTTAAAACTACACTTCTGTCTCGGACCTTGTAGTGATATAATAAATATGAAAAAAAGATCAACCGTAACATTAACCCTTAACTGCTCGCATGGGGTCAAAGCACTTTTGCATATCGAAAAAATGCACTTGCAACGGTTGGAACCTCCCCGCACGCCCGCTAGCCTCTTAATATGCGCTAAAGAAGATACTTTAGTACCGTTTAGGCCGCTGCAGGTGAAGGCTAAGCCTCTGCTCTCTTGAGCCGTGACCCCGTGCGAGTACTTACGTAACTTTTTTGAGAAAGGTAAGCTTTTTATATTCTATTGATTTTAATAAGATATTGATATAACTTTGCATGAAATATTATAGTGAATGATAATTTCTATCGTTTTACTTGTTTAGAATTATTTTTTTTTGTATTTTTCGTACAAATATGTTATTTACATAGGTCTTTTTTTATTCCTCAGTTATCAAACATTCTTGCGACAACTTGCAACGGAACTTGTTGAAAGTCATCAAAAACGTCGAACCACGCGGCTATTGGAAGTACATGGTTTGGAAACTCCACCTGCTCCACCTACCACTAAACGTGGGCGGTGCTGGGCGTGGGCGTGGGCGGTGCGGTGCATGAAAAAGAGTGACCGAAAAGTATCCACAAAATGCAGTAAAGGCAAAAAGTTTTTGTGTAATGAGCACTTCATTGTTTACTGCCAAAACTGCAATAACGATGATTGCCATAGTTCCTAAATATTCATGAAATTATAATGCATGATCTCATGTTGTGCCAAAAAATGTTCCTTATTGTAGAAGTTTATATTTTAGTTATTTTTATGCCTTAGAAGATTTTATTTTAAGTTGTGGTTTTTATGTCTTATAGATTAAATAAAGTATTTTCATAATGACTATTCGCTTGTTTCATTAAAGAAAAGGAGTCATCAAATTTTATCCATACAAATTGGGGTCACTACGGACCCCGTGCGAGCAGTTAAGCGATTTTCGTCGTGCGAGCAGTTAAGGGTTAAAGAACTGAAGGCTTTTATTTTTAAATATATATTTTTTTAACTTAAAATTTTTAACCTCGATATAAATTTTCATTGAACAATTGAATTTTAAAATAGACACCAATGTACATACTATATGTTTAAATTTGAAACAGATTGGTTTCATAGTCGTCTGCATAATTGCCCTCATTACTGATTCCAGCAATTAACTTTATCTCATTAAATGAAAATCGTAATGGCTACCATTTGGCCTTACCATATTGTATGGAAAAAACGTTAAATATGTGTGTGATTGCATATAAATGTGATATTAGGTTAGTAAATTAGATACTTGAGGCCAGTCGTGATGCATTAGCACGAGTATGTAACTGTAAACGCGACTGGTGGTGGGTTCCATCCCCATTCGAGAAAATCAAAATTTTCACATTTTCTTTTTCAGGGTGATATCAAGGCAAAGCGCGGCGTTGAGCTCCGCCACCCAACACACATTGCCTATAGAATTCGACGGAAAATGGAGAACAGAGTATCTTTACACTAGGTCCTTTCTACCTTCTGCTGTGTGCGTGATTCAGCGTGAAGCTTTATTTAAATTAGATACTTTGGTCGTTATTTAGTAATGTAGTGTTTATGTATATGTCGCTTTGCACGTATTTCATATTGTACTCAACACGTCATGCCAGCCAGAATTAGGCAGAAGGTAGAGAACGCATATATCCTAATAGGAAAAGAGTGTCTTAACCCTTTCACGACTATGGGGACACATTTGTCCCATTTGAAAAAAATGAGGGTAGTTAGAAAAAAACAAACAAATATGCGTTATTGTATGTCATTTAGTTTCTTAAAGTACCTTTTTATCATTTGAATATAGTAAATTAGCTATTCAACCATCACATTTTGATTTATCATCATTGAAAAGTGGCTGTTTGCTTCGCGCGAAATTCCTTTACTTCAGAAAAGTATTTCTAGGCGTAAAAGTGAAGTTTACCGATTTATTTCCTAAAATATTTATTCAGTGGTAAGTATTTATCCATTTTGTGCAGATAAAATACATTTTTTTATGCTATGTACTTGTATAAGTGGTCGCAAACCTAAAGGGACATCAGTGTCCCTGTGGTCTATGAAGGAAATATTTTGCACATAAAGTTCGTTGCAAGAAAATTCATTATTATCACCAATAATTTATTTTTTGTGGAATTTTTAAACTCAAGGAAGATGAAATTCGACATATTTTGATGGGAGATAATAGTGACGATAAAGACAATTTACTCCTCGACGAAGAAGATCATAAACTATAGACACAGGATGATGACCAAGGCATACTTGTTGTTGAAATTGAGGACACAACACTGCACCATCCAGAAATAAAAAGCAAATCACCTGAGCCTTCAACTTCTGCTACAAATCCTACCATAGTACAAAGCTGCAGTCAACCTTATTGTAAGTGGAGGAAGAGAACATACATTCCAAATGTTTTTTTCAAATATAGAGTATCAATTTGGAAAGGTGCAAATTTGTCAAGATACTGAAAACAATATTTTGACCCCTTTTGATATATTTCTTTCTACAACATTTTTTTATATTTTAGTTCAAATGGTAGTAACATAATCAGTGCGATACGCTCACCAAAATGGACGGGAATTTTTATTGAAATAGATGAGAGGAAAGCTTTTCTTGGAATGAATTTAGTTATGGGCTATCATGTTTTACCATCTTTGAAAGATTCTTGGGCTGCAGTGCCAGATATGGCGGTACCTTTTATTTCAAATATTATGCCACGGGCTTTCATTTGAAGACATACGTAAAAATCTACATTTTTGTAACAATGAAATAGTAAGGGACCCCACTAGCTCAAACTTTGATCGAGCATATAAAATTAGGCCCCTGATAACACATTTGAATGCATCGTTTCAAAGTGCTCTCAATAATAGGTTTACAATGAAAAGAAACTGGAAGCAAGTCTTTTGATCAGCCAACAGTTTAGGCAAGTCGTAGCTCGCAGATTAGTCAACGGCTTTACTTCCAGACACAGAGATGTTCTTACTTCTAAAGCAAGTGCCGTATGGAAGTCTATAAAGCGCCAGTTACCACTACATCCAATGGGAAAGGCCAGTGCCAGAAAGAGATGCGTAAATTGTGCCAAGATTAAAAAGGAAAACCGTACAAATAATACTGGTTCTATTTGTAAAGTTCATCTCTGCTGTACAAATGAAAGAAATTGTATCGCTGACTTTCATAATCAGTAAAGTTTAGTAAATTGATTATTTACGTAAAGTAATATATTATTTCATTTAAAAATAAGAATACGTGTAATAATAATAGCGATTTATGTTATTAAAACCTCTATTTAATTTATAATTAATATAATTATAAAGGTGATTTCTATGATAAAAAGTTACCTCTTACGACCATAGGGACAACCGTGTCCCATAAAAAAACTCAAAAAGTAAAAGTAATTTTATTTTTTTTATTTCAAAATATGTTTTTTAGATCAATAATTAACTATTTTAAACAGTTAAAATGATTGCAATACCTCTGTTCAAGACCAAAATAATAATTTTAAATAATAGTTTGTTGTCTTAATTTAAATAGTTAACTTTATTATACATTATAATCAATATATTTTAAGTAGCAACATTTTATTTGTAAAATTGTTAATAATCTGTCAACTGTTGACGTTATGTTTGTCTTTCTCTTGTGAATCTGCTATTAAATGGCTGCGCAGCCTTTGATCACCATTGCGAGTGAATTTATTTTTCCATCCTTCTGAATCCTATCTATCCAACCTCTCAAAATCTTATGGTCCTGAAAGGGTTAACACTAGATTCCCAGTATCCCTTTGACTACCCTGCTTATGTGCGTGAAGCTTAAAAAATTGGCATGCTCGAAACACCTAAGCTGAAAACTTAACTGAACTTCCCGTTACACCGGTAAGAGTGGGTTATACGTATTCTACATTTATTCAGTACTTACCAGACGGTCGATTCACATGCGAAACACGAGTCGTCGGTACGTACTGCTACAACATATTCATAATAAATTATTCAGCTACTGTAGCTTACATCTTGCTGTGCACAGAGTTTGGAATCTATGGAGCTTCTCGTTTAAATTTTTGTAGGCGACGTGTTAGGTTCAATTTAGGATAGAAAACAGTTTCACGCTCTATCCCGCATACAGCAGGGTAGGCAGAGGGAAACCTAGTGTTAAGACACTCTGCTCCACACTTTCCGCCGAATTCTTAAGGCATTGCCCGTTGAGTAGTAGATCACAACGCCGCGCTTTGCCTCGATACCAGATAATGGTGAAGAAATGAAATTATAAATTTAAATAAATATTTCACTTCCTCGAGTGGAGATCGAACCCAGAACCAGGCACGTTTATAGTCACACTTGTCGCTCCGCCACGACTGGCCTCCTTATTATTTACACCTATTATAATAAAAAATCTATAGTTTTGCTTTAGTCCAATCTATATTAATATCATAAAATTGTCAAGTATGTTTGGGTAAGCACGATAATCTACGGAAGTGTTAGTTTTAATTGATATTTTTTTTGCCTGGGATAGTCTATTTATTGAGAAAGCCTAATATTTTCATAAATATAACTGTAATTTACTTACTTTAGCTTAGACTATACCGCGTTTCACGGTTTCATACACAATTCTTAGATATTTTCATTCGACCACGAGAGCAAAGCCGCAGGTTAAAGCTAGTACGTGTACGTTATGAATCCTACCAATATTAATTCTTAATTTGAATGAAAAACTAAAGCAGATATATTAAAATAATATCAACCCCGCGCAAACTGAATGAAGTCTTTGAATAAAAAATAAAAAGCGTATCGTAGAAACACGATTTTTGTTCGTTTTATATTATGTGATACAATTTATGGAGTATTTATAAAGCAAGTTATATAGTAGACTGCTATTCTATAAAATATTAACTTCATGCACATAGCAGAATAGGCAGAGGGAACCTAGTGTTAAGACACTCCGTTTGCCACTTTCCGCTGAATTTTTCGAGGCATTGCCTGTTAAGTGGCGGAACTCAACGCCCAGCTTTTTCCTTGATACCAGAGGGAAGAAATGAAAATATTAAATGAATAATTATTCATTCTTCCGAGAGGGGATCGAACTCACAACCGTCGCGTTACAGTCATATCCGGGGCACAAATATGCGGCGTTGAATTCCGCCACTCAACACATAATGGTTCCAGAATCAGTAGGAAAATGGGCAGTATCTTTATACTAGGTTCCCAAGTTCCCCATGCATACCCCGCTATGTGCTGGATACAGATGAAGCTAGAAAACAAAATAATTTTATGGAAAAAGCTCTTAAATAAAGGAATAAGTAAATCTTTACATTTCACGACCTGCAAACAGGGTCGCTAAGGCACTGCTGAAGCAAGCTTAGTTTAAGAGCTATTTAAAATTAAATCTTTTAGATGTAATTTTAAATTTACATAAAACACTTTAAACTGATGGCGTAGTTTTAAAATTTGTGCGATAATTTTAGATTCTGGATTAAACTAATCACTTTAATTAAGATAATAAGACACTTTAAAAAAAGGTTTAAAAAATAAAAATTAAGTTGGGTCATATAGAAATGTGAAAAGGTTTGTGTACTAATTGTACTCTGCCTATTTCATTAGGTCGAAGAAATGAAAATATTATTTATTTCATTCGACCGAATGGAAATCAAACCCGCTATGTTTATTTTACTATTACTAATATATTTCCGGATTCCTGATCGTAAACCTCGTGCGATCTATCAATTTATATTGCACTTAAGATGGCGACATTATTAAAAGCGGTAGTGCTCATTAAGGATGCAAGGAATTTTCCTAGTCTTAAACACATTAGGTAGGTATATGAGAAGCTAAAATCAAAATATCTTTATTACGTAGCGTTTATATATATAAAAATATACAAGGAATATCGTTTTATATTATATTTGTGACGCGACAGGTTGTTGGTTTGATTCCCACTCAAGAAAATTAAATATTTCATATTGAAAATATGAAATTTTTTCGTTTTGGAGTTGAAGCAAAAGGACGGCGTTGTGCTCCGTCACGCGAAATGCCTCCAGAATTCGGCGGATAATGGAAAGCGAAGTGTCTCAAGACTAGGCTCCCTCTACCTACTTATATGCAGTATACAGCGTGAACCTGAAAAAAAAAAGAATTAAGCATCAGGCTTGTAACGTTACAATGGCAATATTAGGACCTAACTCTGATTTTAAGAGACAGTTGTTAATTTTAATCCTGTCAGGGATTATAAATTTTTAAAGCATAGGCTTACTCCAACAAATATTCTTGAGATAAATAGAAAATTGAAGAATACCTCAATCTGATTATTTAAACTATGAAAACAAAAAAAAAGCTCATATAAACAAAACATTTATTTCAGCAAATCCTCATCTATTTGAAAAGCCAAAACGTATATTTTTACAAAAATATAAAAATGACAAAGAGATTCGGCTCGACAGGAGAATGTTATTTTTCTAGTTATTCCGCACATTCGTTATCCTCATTACCGTGTTTCATTCCAGGTCTTTCATACCACCAGAGCCACTTTTTTATCTTATTAAAATCCTTGAATGTAACGAATGTGATATGAATAATAAATTGCGAATTTTCCAACTCACCTTACGCAATCAAGCCTTATTTATTTGTTTAATGCTATGTACATATATAATACAAAAACAATTTGGTATCACTCTATTTATAACTAGCGGCCCGCTTACGGCTTCGCCCGCTTGAACTACGTAATTATTAATTTACTAATTTGCATTATTGTTTCGTTTTCTAATAATAATAATTTAATTTTAAAAACTATATCTATATTGAAAAATAAAGCTTCAGCCAATTCAATAAAATAATTACATATTTATACTATTTTTTTCCAAACGACATTCTTTAAAGTGGTATTTTTTTAGTGTTAAACCGATAGAAATATAACATACACTTAGTTAAGCAAACTCGTCAAAAAAAAAGGAAACTGCAATGAAGTCGGTTAAGACAATCGGTTATTTATTTGCAAGCGTATTCCTTATTCGACTATATTATAAAAAAAAATTACAAAATTTGTTTATTTATTTTATTTCATTGTCACATTTGGAAGAAAATAAGTTAATATTCACTTTCTCGACGTATTAAACTATATTAGTATTATAGAACGTACTCAACTAACAATAAGCTAAAACACTATTTCTTATCTTTCCATATCTATATGTAAAAACTTAAGAATAATATAACTAGTACTTTAAGTTAAAAACTCACATAAACACTTAACTTTTTGCAATTTCTATATAGTCTATACAAATAAAGTAATGTTGACTCCAATGTGGCGATACTGGTATTTTTAACAAAACCAAAGATCGCTCTCCGTATCACTGACATGACAGAATAAATAAATTAGACATCCTCCAACCCTCCTCAACCCGTCCCGACAAATAGAACAATTATGCAACCCTTTGTGGTGGACACGTATTTATTATTGACGTAAAAAGGTGAACACCTAGATGTATATCACAATAGAAGTGGCAGTAGGTAGGCAGAGGGAACCTAGGAACCTAATGGTAAGATTCGTCTTCTTCTTTCTCGTTTCGCTCTTGGCAGAGAGGTCGTGGTCGTCCTTTTTAAAGGTTGGTGCACACAGATCGATGCCATTCTACGCGGTTGACATTTCTGCCTGGTGCACTCGTTAAGACAGCCATTGAGGGTCTTTCACTTGGTCTGTCCATAGTGTGAAGATACTCCGTTCCTATTAAGACACTTCCGTTCCCAATTTAATTTTGTCCAATAAAAAAAGCAAATAATCTAAAAAAAGCTTTACCTCACAACGTTACAAATTTAAATGTCAGTCAAGTTTCTAATTTCATTTAGCATTCCGGTCAATCGCAGGTACCCCAATGAATACTGTATAAACACTTTCTAAAAGCGAATTTAAAATGTTCTCTCGTTTATATCGAGGTCCAATATATTCACAGTGTCATTTGCCTTTGTTTTTATGTTCTCTCTTTATTTTATGGAGAAAATGAAAAGTTATATATTCTAGGTTTAAACACCAATCAATGAAAGTAAATGTTTGTTTGTGTATTATTTAGACATATATGTATTACTAGAGGCCCGCCCGCGGCTTCGCCTGCGTGAACTACGTTATTATTAATTTCTGTCTCCATGAGTACCTACGTCGTATAAGTGACGTCCATGCAAAATTTGAGACTCCTAGCATTTGTAGTAACGAAGTTTCATACAAACTTTCAACCCCAAAAACAACCCCTTAGAAGTCGAATATTGCAAATTCCCGTATTAGCGAACACCTACGTCCTATAAATAACTCCTATGCAAAATTTAAGATTCCTAGCACACGTAGTTTCTGAGATTTCGTGATGAGTGAGTAACCTTTCGATTTTATATGTATAGATTGTATATATATATACATTTTTTCCTGCAATATATCAGTTTGATTGCTAGAAAAAGTATTCTAATTCATTATTCTTATCGCACAGAGGCAGCTTAGGAACATATCAATAGGTTTTTCACGAAGTAGTCATTTGGTAAAATATTTACCTTTATAAAATAAATTGCGGACTGAAGCCGTCGCGTCGTGGCGCGCAGACGTAAATATGTGATTGTATGAGCGAAGATTGTGGGTTTGATTCCCACTCAAGGAAACTGATTATTATTTTATTAATCTTTTCATTGCTTTGATCTGGCAATAAGGTAAAGCGCGGCGTTAAGTTCTGCCTGACTGCCTGACTCAACACCTAATGTTTCGAAAAGAGTGGGGGAATGTAGTGTCTTAACACTAGGTCTGCAATTTGCGGGATACAGATTTTATAATTGCTAATGATAATTACAACTGATGCTGACTTGAGTAAAAAAATATACTAATGGTAAAAAAGGTTATTTTTTGTAATGGTATGGTATCAGAAATAAAGGCTTTTACACAGATATGTCATTTGAATCGCCGCTACGCGATCATTTTCCCATACAATACAAACTTCCCATACTGTATGTATATTTCTCCTTCTTACAAATTCAAATTCAAAATATTCTTTATTCAAATAAACTTATAATAAGCACTTTTGAATCGTCGATGAACATATGAACAAAAAGCTACCACCGGTTCGGAAGGCAGTTCTGCTGAGAAGAGCCGGCAAGAAACTCAACAGTTGCTCTTTTCAAAATCAATGGTACAATCACAATCTATTACATTAGTTGGCAGCTATCCTGCATTACATTCAATAGACATTAATTCCATACATGTTTGTCTTCTAAGTATTCTTGAACAGTGTAATACGCTTTACTTGTCAGAATTTTTTTTACTGATATTTTAAATTTTGGAAGTGGCAAATCTAGAATACACTGTGGAATTTTATTATATACACGTATGCTCAGACCCATAAAAGATTTATTAACTTTTTGGAGGCGAAAACTTGGCGTAACAAGCTTATCTTTATTTCTCGTGCCTATCGTATGATTATCACTATGCTTACTATGACAATGTATATTTTGTCGGACAAAGAGAATATTATAGTATATAAATTGAGAAGCAACTGTAAGAATACCTGCATCTTTGAAAACATCTCGCAGAGAATCTCGCGCTCTTAGTTTATAAATATATCTTACGGCTCTTTTTTGGAGGATAAATATAGAATTTATGTCTACTACTAATTACTGTATGTATATTAGGTATATTTCTTCTTATTATTATATTTCTTCTTATATACTTTACTTCTTGTATATGTCTTCTTATATATTACTATCACGAACACACTTCCCCTCATACCTTCCCCATTGAGCAATATTATACATGAACAATATTTTATAGCACTTCAAATCATACGAGTTGATACGTACCCAACCATTTGCCTCTGTCAGAGTTTGGCACGTTCACCTCTAAATATGATACATAAATGATACAAATATTATATTATTATTCAAAACACGCACCCAACAAATATATCTAGAGAACACGGAATTTATTCTGAGACAAGAACAAATCTGTGATTTTATCTTTACCTTTACAGTTTACATACTCGTACATGTAAAGGTATTTATGGCTGATGTAGACTAAATAAAAGATACTTTTTTTTGTTGGCGTTCAATTTGTTATTGTAAGCTGTAAATGTATATAGACAGGAGATTTAAAGAAAAAAACAAAGTATTTCACAAAAATTTATAAGACTGACTAGTCGTGGCGTAACTCAACGCCGCGATTTGCCTCCTTAACAGAGGAAATGAAAATATTAATTATTTAATTTATCGAATACGTGTGTGCTCTTGTCTCAACACTTAGTTATCAGGTTCCCTCTGCTTACCCTGATGTGTGCGGGATACAGCCTGAAAAAAATGTTAAAAGTCGAACATCTAGACTCTAATTCGTCTACGTCAAGCTATACTACTATACTACTAGTTATATTTATATACATATCTATAACATACATATAATATGTATTATGTTATATGCGTTATAAAGAAACATAATATGATAGTAAATGTACGACGCATGCTTGGAAATTGTTGGTAGGGAAATTGAATAGAATTGTTTACAATGGTTCTTATACTAAGGTGAGCTTTAAGCATTTTGACATTTTGAATATAAAATCTTTCAATATTTTGTCATACTTCTTTTGTGGTCTTAGTGGGCTAGAGGCACAAAGGTGTGACTGTAGTGCGGGCGCGGGTTCGATTCCCACTCGAGGGAATTAATTATTATTTATTCATATTTTTGTTTCTTTGCTCTTACGCCAAGGCAAAAGAAGATGACCACAGAGTGTCTTAACACTAGGTTCGCTGTGTCTATGCATCGTGAAGCAGATTTTTTTACTTCAATTTAAAATAATATCTATAATAGCTGTATTTGGACTTGTTTTAATACTCATGATTAAGGCCATCGCGGTACAGGGGAACATCTGACGTAAACGTTAATGATTGTGAGTTCGATATCCATTCTGGGATGGTTGGAATGGGTATTTAAATGATTTTCATTCCTCTGTTCTGGTAAGCAAAATGCATCGTTAAATTGCGGCTCTCATCGAGCAATGTCACATAAATAAGATGGAACAGCCTGTCTTAGTAGTTTTTTTTAAGTAAGCTTTTTTTAATCTCTAAAAACAAAAAGCTATATTTAGGATAAAATATATATTTTAATTAAATACATAAAACGATGCTGCTAACATTTTTTATTTCCAAATGAATTTTCCTCAAAAAGTCATATTTTATCCATATTAATTTACTTCACTTAAAATATAATTAACTGAAGCAGCAGGAGCTTCTTGTTTATACTATGCATTATATTTACGAAGCTTATTCTCGTTCAGTTAACTAGACTGTCGATAAAATTATCTGTGCTGGTAGAAGCTTAGGTTTCATAGTCAGTTTTTTTTAATATTACCAGTGTGTGAATATAAGGACAACAGTTGTGGGTTCGATTCCTACTCGAGGAAATGAAATATTTACTTAAATTTATATTTTCGTTACCACTCAATATACAATGCCTGCAGAATTCAACGGAATGTGAGGATCGAAGTCTCTTAATACTAGGTTCCCTCTGTCTACCCAGTGTGCGGGATACAGCGTGAAGCTAATTTTTTTTATAAATATAGTAAAACAAATAATTAACAGTGGCTAACCCAAAAACATGTTGGCAAACATTTTATACTCAAAACATAATTACGGTACGACTCGAGCTCTTTCCCTTGTTTTATTTAAATTCCATTTTACGTAGTGCTTACCATTTTATTAACACGCGAAAGGGGTTTAACGAAATGTTTGCCCGTGTTCGGATTGGAATGGACCGAATTTATTGTGGTTTTTTTATTTAACATACTACTGTAGTAATATTATGTAGTTTATTCGAGAACAACTTTTTATTCTTGTTTCATTTTCATCAAATGGTTCCAAAAATATATTTTTAGTGAATTTTACTTAACTTCTTTTATATTTTACTAGATGTATACAAACCTATGTAAGAGAAAGAGACATTAAAGATATTTAAAAGTTAAATTAGACCTTTCAACTTTATTTTTATATATTTTAACATCAAAACTTGAATATATTAATTTAAAAAATACATAATATGTAGATATAAAAATAATTATCGATTATTATTAAAATTTATACAACTAAAATGTATGAGTTTACACGGCCAGATAAATAGGAAAACAAGGCAATTTTATGCCGTGATAAATAAATTAACATTTAAATCGTTTCTGTCCGCTAATTTACATAACAAAGCGTAAATGTAGAATGGACGATTAATAAGGAGTAAGTACTCTCTTATTGTTTACTTTCGTGATGGATATCTATTATTTTTTTCCCGCTTTATCCCGCAGACAGCAGGATAGGTAGAGGGAACCTATATTGTAGAACAAAAACTAAAATTCTGATTTAACTGATGCCATATTAATATATCTAACTTCGATACGTTAACCTTACGTAATAGCAGTACCTAGTATCAAATACTGTGGAATACTTACAGGTAGAATGTTTCCTCTGTCAAAAATTCAGAAATTTTTATTCTGTTCCTATATTGAAATTAATTTGTTCATAGATAATATCCTTGCGGGAGACCTATTCCTAATTGTGGACGACATTCTATAATACATATTTTTCCCCTAGTGAAATTTGAACCTACAATTATCATATTCATTCAAGTACGCCAACTCTGCTACTATAGTTATTTCATTTAGGCATATTCCAAATTTATATTGATATTCATATTAATTTCGATAAACGTACGAACGAATGCCGTCGTAATGATATTACCATTTTGTATCTTTTTACAAAAAATAATATGTGAAATTTAATTAATCAGTGAAGATATATATAAATGTATCTTCGTATTATATTGTGTAAAAGTTGGCATACATGTCTATGGAGTGGAGTGGAATGGAGTGGAGTAGGTTCGAATCCATTTGGGTAGTTATTTCTTAGTGGCTTAATGCGACACTGGTTTGATGTAAACACGATGGTTGTGGATTCTATTCCAAAGTAAGCAAACGTGACTTTTTCGTGCAAATTCCAGAAGGATTAGAAGCCTTTATGTTGCTCTACAGCCCATTCTCTCATTGTTAGTCCCATAAAAATCAGTTCAGCTGTCCCAGAGATCAGTCCGAACAAACAGAAAGACAGGCAGAAAAAAATATAAAAACAGACAAAAATACATACATACAATTTGTTAAAATTGTTTGTTTTTGTTTTAGAATCATGAAAATAAATATGAAACGTGCATGTGGAAAAACACGGTGCTTTTCAAATCACAAACAGACTCTTCAATTTTATTTATATGAATACATAAATACATTTTGATAAGTGACAAAAACATAACTAAATTATTAATAGTTAATTATTTTAATTGCGTTATTCATTTACACTACCAAATACAAAATAGCACTCTTTTGATTTACTAATAATTAATTATTAGTAATACATTTAATCTATTTCTATCTATGTCAACCACATAGTCAGCCACAAATTACATGAAAACTGCTGTGAATTATTGAATGTAACCACATAAACATTATACGTTAATTACCAATATTAATAGTATAAAGAAGTAGGCCGTAGTGTAGTAGGCCGGGCCGTAGTAGTTGTGGGTTCGATCCCCACTCGAGGAAGTGAAATATTTATTTACGTTTATATTTCCATTTCTTCGCTCTGGTGTCGAGGCAAAGCGCGATGTTGAGTTCTGCCACTCAACACGCAATGCCTCCAGAATTCGGCAGACAGTGGAGAACACTTAACTCTAAGCTCCTCCTACCTACCTCACTACATGAGGTACATCGTGAAGCTTTAAAGGTATCGTGAATAAATCTTATACTCTACTCCATCACGTTCAGAAGATTTTTTCTTGCTTTATAAGTGTATTAAAGGTAATTTTTACAGCCAATATTAAAAATAACGTTGGTGGTGTAACGCATTAGACCAGAAAAATATTATCAAATATAATTTAAAACAGATATTTATGAGGCCAGTCGTAGTGTAGGGCCACAAAGTGTGACTGTGAAACCGACTGGTTGTGGGTTCGATCCCCACTCGAGGAGATGGAATACTTCGGAAATATATGACTAATTTACGAATAATAAAAAAAAAGGGGTTCAATAAAGAGAAAAACATAATATATTAATAAACATTTTATTAATATTTACATTACAGTCCTATAGGCAGGGCGCACTTATAAATAAATCTACAAAGAACAGAGTAGTATGGTTGCTTATTTCCTTCCTACTATATACATAACATCCCCTAAAACTAAATAACGCTTATTATAAAGAAATTTGACAGAAAGGTTCAAAATAAAGCCAGTGTATCTAAATATTATAACTATTTATTTATTTATTGGTGGAATATATTTGCCTTAGAACCATTTTTATGTTTATACAAATTCTTCACTTTTTGCGTCTCTGTGTTATATTAAAGAAAGAGTCGTTTACGCTTTTTCTCGAATAGTTTCCTGCAATGGAAAAAAGAAGGAACCTAGTTTTAAGATTACGTTCCCTTCTTTTCGTGGCACTACGTGTTGAGTGGCGGAATTCAACGCCGTACTTTACGAGAACAGGGAAATGAAAATAATTTATATAATCAGTCCTCCAAGTAGATTAAACATACTTTTTATATATCGACTGCTAGGTATTGTAATATAACGTTGCACTTTATCCAACTATACAGAGAAAATACCAGCTTTATAGACGAATACGAAAACCCCGAATGGGATTCGCACCCACAACCACTGCGTACTAGCCAATATAAACATACCATTAACTTAGATCCTTAAATTTCTAATAATTATTACAATTTATTTATTAACTATATTGAATATTTACATTATAATATATTTTACATTGATATGCTTTGTTAAGATTAATTATTTGTACATATTATGGGATAAAATTTCAAATACATTATTGTTATACGATTAAACTTAATACACAAATGAAATTTTGTACTAACTTTAATAAGAATTATATAAATATAATAATAGAAAAAAGAAAATATAAATTTCGTATAAAATTGATTTCGAGAGGTTGCTTGCTTTGTCTCGAAAGCTAACAAAAACTTCCACCTTGACCCGAGTGACATATAAGAGCCTATTTTTAATATGCAAAAATGTGGAAATACGAAACCATTGACAATTGTACTTTATAAAATTAGCTATCTTTTATTATATACATTCATTTTTTCTGCTCCAAATCTTGATTATACAATGAAATAACGACGTATTTTTTTCGTATTATGATGAATTAAGTTTATTATTTAATTTCTTTCACATTTCACAAAAAAAACTGGTGCACAGTTTTTTGAGGAAATAGTCACTCAAATTGTTTTTTTTTAAGCGAATGAAATTATTTCTTTGTCTAACATTCATACTGTATGGTTGTTACGAGTATCTGTTTCAAATTGTAAACTAATAATAAATTACTTAAATAAAATTAAATATAGTCTATAATATCTGCATTTCTAATATAAATATTGTTTTCATACTTTCGAAGTAAACTTCATGAAGTCCAACTTTGTAGGATAAGTTTAATACTTTTCTTAACTCTTGACCCTGTTACACAGATGTCAGGAAAACTTTCTTCATCCCAGTTCAGTTTATATTACGTTAGCAGACAAGATCATTGCTTTTTACATTTTATTATGTTTCCAAAAACAATATTAAAACTATTTTCAATCTCTTTCACGCTGTATCCCGCATACAACAGGGCAGGCAGAGGGAAGCTAGTGTTAAGACACTGCGTTCCAGATTTTCCATCGAATTTTTCGAGGAATTGCATGTTGAGTGGCAGAACTCAATGCCAGAGCGAAGAAATGAACATACTAACAAATAATAATTAATTTCCTCGAGTGGAGAACGAATCCACAACCGTCGCATTACAGGCACACTCTTGTGCCTCTGCACCATGACGACCCTAATTAATTATTATTTATTTTAGCTATAAAATAATAAAATTAAATTAAATTCATTTTTTTTTACAGAAGAAAAAATAAAAAATATATTTATACAAATTACACAGCATAAAAATCTATTTATAACCTGTTTTTTATTAGTTTATAGATACATACATAATAATATGTCACTGGCATTATATTACATTAAATTGACATTCATACTATCAACACTAACTTATCATCTCGCAGCTTTTATTATTTGTTTATGATTATTAATAATAAAAAATAAGCTTAAATTAATACTAAAGTTATTAATAATTGTTAGTATCGATATAGAAGTAAGCATAATAGATGCCTGATGGGTGAATGCGGACGAATCCACCGTAGGTTGCCAGTTATTGTCGAGGACAGATTGTTCTATGACGTTTTGCATTGTGTCTATATTGGAATAGAAAAAATACTATTATTCAAGTTATTAAAAAAAAATAAAGATTTTTTAAATAATTTCTTACATTTTAAAGTGTATTACATAATTATTTCAATATGAATATGTTTATTCTGCATTTAGTAGGATAGGCGAAAGGAATCCAATGTTAAGAAATAACACTCGATTCCTGAGAAATTATCTTACCAGAGAGGGAATCGAACCCACTACCGTCTCGTACATTCTGATATTGTATTACTACGTTACGACGGCCGCATATAAGTTTTAGATATAGATATAGTGAATATAACTCACCATATGTAGTGACGTCTGGAGTAAAAAATTTTTGCTCGGCTGGTTGTAGCGCCACCACATAATCTGTGGAAAAGAGAAATAATTTATTATGGGTTTTTGAAGTTATTGTAGAGGAACTGTACTCTTGTAAACCCAATAAATTATTATTTGGTACATCATTAACATCATTTGGAGGAAAATAGGGAACCCGAGAAAAACGGAGTGTCTTAGCACTGGGTTCCCAGGTTTCCTCTGTCAACCTTGCTATGTTGGATACGAAAAATACGAATTCTTTAAGGTCATATAATATTTACATATGTATATATGTCAAGGTAGTAACCAATATGTTACAACAATCAATGCTAACAAATGTTTAAAGTTTATAGACCAAAAATAATAACGTGAATTTACTTCCTTATTATTTTTATTTCATATTCAATATATAAGAACGGTATGAACCAATTAAAACAAAGTTTCGTAAAAGCCTGATATTCAATGGAAGTTGTTTTCCCGAAAGCGATCAGCAATTTCGGTATTACAAACAAAAAACGACGATGAATACTAGGAAATTAAATTGTATTTAGGACTATTTAATGAACCAAAGTATTGAGCCCAGTCGTGGAGCATGGTTCTGGGTTCGATCCCCACTTGAGAAAATCAAATCATATTTATTTAAATTTATATTTTAATTTCTTCGCTCTAGTATCGAGGCAAAGAGCGGTGTTGAATTCCGCCACTCATCACGCAAATGGTTCAAACACTAGGTTCCCTCTGCCTACCCTGCTGTGTGCGGGATACAGCGTGAAGCTGATAAAAAAACATAAGTATAAATATATTTTCTTTAAGCATTTGAAAACCCCTAATCATCAAAATACTTGTGTCAAAGTTTTAAATATAAGATAACGGAAAGTTATATTAATTTAAGGTGATAGAAAAATTATTCCGACAGTTATATTTAAAAATAATGAGATAGTTAAAAATATAATAGAAGAAACTTACGCGGCGGTGTAGTGAGCTCGGTGGTGGTCGGCGCCGGCGTGGTCGTCGTAGTTGTGGTTGTGGTCGTTGTTGTGGTTGTCGTGGTTGTTGTTGTAGTTATTTTGATTTCTGCATCAATAATTATAATGTATGAATAATTTTAATACCTTTTAAGGTTAAATTTCAATAATTCTTTAGATTCCAATAGTCTCATACGTTTGGATTAGGTTAAGTTTAAATAGTAATGCTCTACAAAATACCAATATATACATATATACTTTTTAAAGCTATAGGCACATCTTGGTATTTTGAATTCATATACATACTATTAATTTAATATTTTCATCACCTCGCTCTGGTAATGTGGCAAAGCGCATCGTTGATTTCCACCACTCAACACACAATGCCTTCATTGGGCGGAAAATTGGGGACGGAAATGTGTTAATGGGAACGGAGTGTCTTAACACCAGGTTCCCAGGTTCCCTCTGCCTACCTAGCTTAGTGCGGGTACACTGTGAAGCGAATAAATAAAAATAACACACACTGACCATATAATCTTAAAGTTCCTTCAGCCTTGCCAATTGTGTTGGTTGCAACACAAGTATAGGTCCCTGTATCTTCTGAATCAAATTCAGTTATAGTTAATATAGTTCGCGTTTGATAAGGTGAAATACGAATTTCGTTTATTTCATGTTTTCCACTGAAAGAAAAATAAATATTATTAATAATTACTTGGTATAAAGTATCTATTATTTATGTCAACCACGTTATTAAGGTTCCAATTATTTTTGTATATTTTTAACTA
The DNA here is from genome assembly GCA_016802625.1 of Heliconius numata. Classification (NCBI taxonomy): domain Eukaryota; kingdom Metazoa; phylum Arthropoda; class Insecta; order Lepidoptera; family Nymphalidae; genus Heliconius; species Heliconius numata. Next base: position 91,426 of record JAEBDU010011883.1, read on the forward strand.
GCGACCCCCTTGCGGCTTCGCCCGCTTTTACTACTGGATTATTCATATAATGTATGTTTGCAAAGCACTTAAGATAATGTGAAAATTAATTAAACCCTAATGCAACCCGCATTTTCGTAGTTTCAATAAGGATTTTCCAATTGTTTTACACAGCAAGGATTTTTTAGTAGGTACCGTAATTTTAAATCTGTGCTACTAATCTTTTCAAGTACTTATTAAAATATATTTAAATGACTATTTTTAAACGGAAGAAATTATAAACAAAAATCTACCTACTAATAACTACTATAAAAAATATGAAACCAAATATATCGCGCTGAAATAATACATTTAACTCCAATTATCCAACACGTGCAAACGCATCTAAATCTTCGTTGCTATAGAGGGAGGCGGGTGGTTAATGCTGAAGAGGGTATTCTGTCCCTGATGGAAAGCAAGCACTACGTGGCTGCCTGTGAGGAAAATTAAATAGAATGCATCGGCCGGGAATTGAACTCGGGCCGCCCGCGTGGCAGGTGAGCATTCTACCACTGAACCACCGATGCGTGTAAGGCAGGCGGGCGCGGCGGACGCATGGCGAGTGGCGAGCCGTTTCGCAGCAAGAATTTTTTGATATTGTAACAACTTCTAAAGTACTTATTAAAATGAAAAACAGTAAAAGACAGTTTTGATCTACATTAAATGGCCAACGTAACTAATATACTTATTTATATGCTGAGAGTAAGGGATAAGTGAAACTTGAGTAACATACAGCTGATGTGTCAACGGCGGGATGTGTCAACAATTAAATGCGTTTTTCTGTAAAACTATTCGCAATTTCGAAATAGTGTAAAAAGCTAATTTTATCTTCATTTAACGTAGAAAATTAATAAAGTATTTTAAAGGATAAGGATTAATACCATTATGGAAAAATATGACTCACAATAAAAAATATATTGAAATTATTATTTTTAGACAGAAAAATTATCACTACACGTTATTCTTAAAAGATACGAATATGCCATCGCGGACTTTTTTATAGATCTTATTAAGAGGAACAATACTCCAGTACTTTTTTTTTCATGTAGTACTTACCATTAAAGCAGCGCATGCGCGAAAGTGTCTCAACGGGTAGGACTTAATACACATTTATCGTATTTATGTTAATTTACATAAGAATATACAAATAAAAGACTATATATAAACCTTCTACGAAAAATACTCGACCTAATGGTGAAAACCGCATTAAAATCCGTTGGGTGGTTTAGAAGAAGAAGAGTTAGAAACAACAGACAGACACGAAAAGCGACTTTGTTTTATAAGATATAGGATAGGATGATAAAAATAATGACATAAAGTTAAAATATAATAATTATTAATATTAAATACGAAGATTTTACCTATCTTTTATAATCGATCTTTGTTGAATTAATAACATATTTTTAAATATCCTTTTTAACATTTTACGTTTTACTTTTAAATAACAAAATACAAAAAAAAAACACATGTGTGTAGGTCGAAACTAACTAAGCACAACGTTATATTTTATTTTCAATGCAATTTCCGAAGCTTCACATAGTCAAATCAATTGCTATTCATCTGAAAATTTATTTATTGGAAATTTCAAAACGTTGCAATGTTTCAACAAACACTAATATTTATTACCTATTTTTATTGGAAACAAAAAATTGTTATAACTTGATTAATATTTTTGACATTTTTAAAGTGTTATTCCACAATTAGGAATGAAAATACTTATTTAGAAAACGTATAAAAATTTTAACGAAGCGGGATTTGAACCTGCGCCTCTTAGAAACCGTCTTAGCTACGTTCAAAGGTTTATATATTTTGTAAATAACTATTTAACTTATTTAATATTTATATATGAGGCTATTGAGGGTGTACTTTATTTAACTGCGCCCTACTTTACGTTCAAATATGCGACCTGCATATTTCTTAATGTTACATTTCAGTTGAACGAAAACGAAACAATATTGAGAAGATAAATGCTTTCGTTCATTTTCCGTGTTTTTCAATATACGAATATATGTAAAATACCGATATTATTATATATACATACATAGATATATGGCGATTAAATAAAATAATAAGCTAATATAATTTGTATATGATAACAATTAGTGACTATTCATGTTTTTTATTAAGTTTTGAAATAATATAAAACATTTATATCAATTATAAATAATATATAAAACATTAATTTTGCAATAAATTAAATAATTTTATTTTGTTAAACAACATAATTATACTATGTTAATTCAAAAAGAAAACAATTAAATATAACTTTATAAAGAAAACTCATTTAATAAATTATTTTTTGCCACTTACATACCCAGAGAGAATCATTTCTTCTCCACTTTTTAACCAATAATTGATGGCCAGGGGATAGGCTTCGACGAGGCACTCCAGTTCCGTCTGCGACCCAGTGGGAACACCGATGACTTTCGTCGATATCATTATAGATGGGCCGACTGAAAGGCAATTATTCAATTAGTATTTAATTTTAAAATTTAATTATTAAAAATATAATAGTTAATTTAAGCTTATTATAATGAATTATTTTTTATCGTATTTTTCTTTTCAGCTACAGGCTATATTTCGCATACAGCAGGTTACGCAGGGAAAAAAGTTAAGCATTGCGTGTATGTATGGCGGAACTCAGCGCCGTGCTTTGCTTGGACATCAAAGCGAATGAATGAAAATATAAATTTAAATAAATATTTCATTTCCTTGAGCAGGGATCGAATCCACAACCAGTATTTATAGTCACACACTAGCACCCCTGCGCCTCGACTGGCCTCACAAACGTAAAAGTACTCCGAATATCGGTACAACGATATATTCCCCGTACAAAACCCTCATACGAAATAAATTGCACAATTCCACTTCAGTACTTTAAAAAGAATAAGTCTAGAGCTTTTATTGCGCTGTTTTCAATACGAGCTCAAACATATAAAATTCTCATATTGGAATGAGGTTCTCTTTGAAAACTCTTAAACTTAAGCCTGTCTGTACATTTTTGAGATAAAGTTAGATTAGTTTTGTTAGTTGTTTGGAAATGCTGTTACAAAATAAATCTTATATATGTGTTACTAATACTGTTTTTGGACTAATGTAATATGATTTTTATGGTCATTATCTGAACTGAAAAGTCTTTTACACGAGAGAAGAGTCCTTTCTTCGCTCTGGCACTAAGGCAAAAGGCCGGCGTTGAGTTTCGCCTCTCAACACATATTGTCTCGAAAAATTCGGCGTAAAACGGGTAACGGAGTGTTTTACACAAGGTTCCCGTTGCCTACATTGCTGTGTGCGTGATACAGCGTGAAACTGATTTATATATTCTTTTATTATTTATTTTGTGTTGAAATCAAAATATGAAAATAACTAAATTTATATTGAATAGCGACATTCGAGTCATGTTAGGTCCAAGTTTTGTCAAATTTATGAAAAGGTAAAAAGGAAAAGGCATAAAAATACTTGTAAAGGATTTACTAGCAAAAAATCTTTTTACGGACCGTTACCTGACGTAGCCGCCGTAAAACTTATCATAAAGTTCAATTCAAGTCATATCAAGCATAAATGTTATCGAAATATAGTTTTCAAGGAAACCTTTTTGAACAAAAATATGGAAGCATGAACCTAAAGTTAGTAATAAGTTAAAATAAATTAATAATATATACTAGTATAATAAAAATAACAAGGGTGCAACGGTAAACGCGGCGGTTGTGGGTTCGATTCTCAGTCGAGACTTTCATTTACTCGCTCTAGTAACAAAGAAAAGCGCGGCGTTGCGTTCCGCCACTTAACACTACTTCAAAAATTTGGTGGAATTGGAAAACGGAGTGTCTTAACACTAGGTTCCCTCTGCTGTAATAGTAATAAAATAAAAAAAATATTCAACATCGATTTCGATTAAAATTGTTCTTTTTGGATAAAGATTCTCGCATTAATGATCTCATATCAGGTTGTATGCGATATAAATTCGTTAAAAATAGTTTATCCCCACAGTGCCGTTTGCATGTAAAATGCTTTCAGCTTCATTGATTGTTAATTAAAGTTTTAATCCATACAAGTGATGTTTCATGAATATAATTCATTTTTTAATAACAGTAGATATATTATAGGTGTATGTTGTAAATATTAAAGATTTATATATTAAAATAAATGTTTTTTTTTTATTTTAATCAAAAAAATATATTTTTTGACCGATCCAATGAAAAAAAAATAATCTTGCGAATCATCTTGCATTGTCTTGAAATTTATATTCTTTTAAGCTTTTTTATTAAATGATTTAGTTGATTAAAGAAATTGAACGGAAAACTCCTTTGTTTTAATTTTCCCTTATAGATATTTTTTATTACTAATGTCAAAACATTCAATTTATCAATATTGGATGTACATCACGTGCATCTAATTAAATTATTTCATACAATTATCCTAATCTATAATTATTGAGAAAAAAAATCTTTCATTCAGCTTCACGCTGTATTTCGCGTGTAGCACAGTGCTAAGGCACTCCGCTCTATATATTTAAGCTACGACGAAAATTACGCTTTACCTTGTTACCAGAACAAGGAAATGAAGACTATATTATTATTATATTTATTAAATATTTTACTTCCTCGAGTGGGGATCGAATCCACAACCTTATATATTATTATTACATTACATAAATATGATACTTACAATTAACACTAAGCATGATGCGCTTGCTGACTGAAGGCGGCACGTCGTTAGAGGCAATGCATAGATACGCGCCCATTTGACGACGCTCGACCTTCGTCAGGTTCAACGAAGGCCCCGTGAACATGTCCGCTGTTGAAATAGGAAATTATATATTATAGTTTTTTTGGATTTATAAAGATAATAAATCGATAACATAAATTTTGTCTTAAAGTTTTACTATATTTTCACATAAATATGTTATTCTGATGTTAGATATCAGCCTGTATATGTACTACATTTATAGTAATTTATATTACTGTAAAGTTTCATCAAAATTCGTTCAGTACTTTAATATGTGAATAGTTGGATGGAAGTGGATGGAACAAGCATCTATCCTCACAAACTTATACATTTACAATATTCGTTAGATACGTTTATTTTCTTGTTCCAGGTCTTATCCTTAGTAAGAAAGAAACGAAACGCAACGTTAAAAAATATTGAAACGTTTTATGTCTATGAGAAATAAAAAAAGTAACATTATTTAAAATTACATAAAGGAAAGATGAATTATGTAAAATATTTCTTATGTAATAATGATATGATTATATTATGGAAACGTCCATCCATACTTTTATTACTAGAATTAATCAAATTGGAACTAAAAGCATATAAAAATCTAATAAGTACAGATTTCAAACGTTATAATTTTCCTCTATTAGACATTATATCATCAAATATATTTGCTATAAAGAAAATAATGTAATTAGTATCGTATTTCTAAGAATCTTGTTTCCTTATGTTTGTTATACTTATCCTCTTCAATATTATATTTACAGCTTATATTTATCTAAGTATAGTTATCTTTTATGAGAAAAAATCTTTGTTTTATAGGAGGAAGGAAAAAATTACATATCTGGTTGCGAAATGGAAATTAATTACATCTTAATTCAGTATTTTTTTAGGGAAAATTATGTTTGAAATTAATTTCACAATTTACAAAGTGCTAACGGAGCGTCTTAAATTCTTAATATTAGGTTCCCTCTGCATATCCTGATGTGTGCGGGAAACAGCGTTCACCTCATTTTTGGTTTAAGAAAAAATATCTAAATATTTCTACAACATTCTCGTTTTATCCTCGTATGAAGTTGTTTTATTTTTTCTTTTACCGCGAAGAATATTTATTTTATTATTTTTTTAAAAAACGTACAAAATTTAAACCTGCTCCTCGTGGATATCGTCCAAACGCTCTGACCACTAAGCCATAGGTTCTCATTAAGGTACGTCAGAATTCTTATACGCCTATTCCAACTTATTTTTGTTGTTAGGATACATAACAAGTATTCTAAAGAAGTATATTACATCTATTTCTTTGTAAAAGTAGTTCTTTCTTTCTTATTTAGTTCAGCACATTAATACTTGAAAAGCAAAAAAAAAAAAAAAGAAAGCTTTTTCCCGACAATAGACGCTACTTGCCAAGGAAAGGAAAGGAAAGGAAATGAGGGGCGGACTTGACAGAGAAATTAAAGCAGCAATGGAGTTTACAAAAGAAAATTTTATACTAAAATTTATTTTCAAAATGGTGCTATCATAGTCTTTTATAAAAAAAAACTCTAATTGTACCCAATGACATGACTTTTCTATCGCATTGTCGACTTTTTTAAAGGCGATGACTTTTTTAAGCTACATTTTTATTCGCTAAAAGAATATTTTTAATCTATATCAGTGACGTTCAGACGTCTTCTCGTTTCTTTTTGTTGCAACACATTTATTATTTAGTCCTTTGTGTTGATAGTAAGATGTTTTTTTATCAAAACTTAATTTAATCAGTTTCACGCTGTATCCCGCACACAGCAGGGTAGACAGAGGGAACCTAGTGTTAAAACACTCCGTTCCCCACTTTGTGCCGCATTTTGGAGGCATTGCGTGTTGAGTGGCAGATTTCAACGCCGCGCTTTGCCTCGAAAATATCAACGTAAATAAATAATACACTTCCTCGAGTGGGGATCGAACCCACAACCGTCGCGTTACAGTCACACTCTTGTGCCGCTACGCCACAACGGCCTCTTTTTATCAAAATATTTTATTTTAGTATTTTCTTAAATTCAGTTAAATATTATTTGGTTTTGGAATATGTACTAAATATGGATGTTCAAATATAAACTGTATAAACTGAATAGTAATTTAACAACCAAAGATTTTAAGAAATTGCTACAATCTATAGCAACTATAGCCTTTTATTATTTATTCTAATTAAAACAAACCTTTATAAAGTTCACCAGCTTCATTCCGCAGCATTATATTGGTTCCATCTTCTCTTCTCCATAGAATACGGGGATGAGGCCTGCCGTCTGCCTTGCACGTTATACTGACGTCGGTGCCCTCTCGTGAGACGATATCACCGCTGGTTCCCTCGTCCACAATGTTTGGTGGAACTGTTAGGTAAGAAGGTTATTTTTTTTTAATATTAGAAGTACGCCTTAAAATATGTGGTGTTGTATTCTACCACTCAACACACAATCTCTTGAAAATAACTTTTTTCTGCCTACCCCCGCTATATGTGATATCAGTCTAAAGCTAAAAAGATTGTCTAATTAAAAATTTTACGAACAATTTCTTTTATATATACTCTTTTTCCCTTTAAGGCACTTCGTTTTGGGATACGAAACTCTACGCCGCGTATAGCATCATTAACAGAACGACGAAATATTAAATATTTTTTTCCTAGAATCAAAATGGATGCCACAAACCACCTAAAAAAAAGAATGTAAATATTTTCACGCCTGATTCACATCAAGCTTTATCCTTTAAAACAAGGACACCATTTCCATATTTTAGCTAAAAACGCCAAACATAAAAAACACACACATATATAAATTAAAATGTCAATTTCCCCCAAACATTAATTTAAAAACATATATTATCACGCAGTTAAAATCAGCGTGAAACAAACAAAACAAAACAAAACAAATAAAATAATGGACGCAATATCGTTACAAATGTAAAATCCCAATACGTTTTTTAATATTTACGAGATACGCGGTATTTGATTCTTTTCATTTGAATTGGTAGCGCTAAAACAATAAACACTAAAGGGAAACACGGTAATTTAGGCGTTATAGAATCGTTATTCTCGGCAGGATAATTTACTTTTTATAGGAATTTTTCGGTCAAAATGAACGCATAAATTTAGGGATAAAAATCTTTGTATAAATATTTATGCCCTTCTTAAAATTAAATAATGACAGTGGGAATGAAAAGGCCGTTTTCGTCACGATTGTTGCTTTTTTTATTTGACTTTAGCTTGGAATAAGGTCCGGGAAGTTTATGGTAAACAAGAAATTTTGTGTATATTTTATGAATTATAGCAATTTTAAATATTATTTTTTATTATTAGATATTAATAAAGATATTTTTATTATTAAAATTATTCTTGTATTTATTATGAACTTTATGAATCACTTTTTAATAAAACGACAGTTTCGTTCCTGCATTAATCTCGTATAATTCTATATTATTATTTATTAAGTTCACAAATTCAATGTTTGTGAGCTAAAATTCGTTACGGAAAATTGAAACAATAAAATTAACCATCCATTGAATTTCACGAACAATTATAATATTCCTAAGATATACTCGTAAATTTTAATCTATTATCGCCTTTTCATACAAATGGGCAAGGTTTAATTATTAAATTTACACAGAAATTATATTTTAAATTTAAAACAGCCATAATAAATTAAAAGCATTTAACGAATAATTTTAAAAAAGCTATTAGAAACGATCTCTATCAATAAACACTAAGAATTTACAATTTGAACGCCATTTTTCGCGACGCTATTCTTTAAAATATCTAACAATTTTCTTCAATTTATGTGCCGTCAGAAACACACCAAACTCTATTTTATAGTACGTGTCGCTTAGAACGACTCTTTCAGTTTCTCTTTTGGCCGATATATCCATACAATGCACTGGAAATACGTGATGTATAAACCATTAGTGTTGTCTTTCACTGACTTTAGAATATTATATGGCACCCTCAGAATAATCCTATTTTAAAAATATCAAGCTTAGGGAAACGTCAAATAAATATTTGTACAATTACGTTTTTGTACTAAAATTTGGCTCATTTTAGATGATACAGTAGTAAATTTTAGTAAGTAATTGTTAATTTATTTATCTATATTATTTCTTTTTTTCTCAAAATCATAGTTTTTTTTTATTAGGTCACTATGATTCTGTTTATAAAAGTCTTGTGGATGAAATTTTAAAAATTCTATTTCACAGATAAGATAAAAATAAATATTTAATATAGATTGATCATTAATAAGTGTGATAACAAAGAAAAAGTACTGAAATATTACTTTGTTAACTCTATACATAATGAATCGGCTGTATAAGTGGTTATTTGCATATTTTAATAGTGTCTAAATATTTATTAAAAAGCTTTCAAGCTTTTTAGATCTCAACCAACAGAAAAATTTTAAAATAAGAATTTACTTTCTGTGCAAGGTACTCGTATAACTCATAATTATAATCTTGATGTTTCGTTTATATTATTAGCATCCAATGTTTTTTTACATATTTTTTTATACATAGTCAAAAGAGCAGAGGGAAAAATCTGCTCTATTATTTTCCCCTACATGTATACAGTTTTTTAAATACAATAATTAAAATAAAATACATTTTATTTCAGCTTCACCTGTATCCCGCATACTGTATGATAGGCAGAGGGAATCTGGTGTTAAGGCACTCCGTTCCCCTTTTTCCACCGAATTCTGGAGACATTACATGTTAAGTGGCGGAACTCAACGCCTCGCTATGCCTACAAACACCAGAGCAAATTTATTTTGCTAAAATAGAAATTATCGGTCATTATAAAGTACTTGAAAGAAATTACTTGACAGTTCTATAAAATGGACACAACAGCCCTTTGTTCTTTAGCAGAATGGATTAAATTATATTTCAATTGATACTTTAATAATACTTGAAGCTTAATATTATTTTGTATGATATTTTCGAAGCTAATTATGAATTGGTCATTATAGCATCGAGTACTTTGTCGGTGCGGTAAAATTCAATAATTTCCATAGTAATCGCCAAATATTTGCCTTTTATTTATGGCAATTTCAATACTCAGAACATGTGTGCTATTATTGTTGTTGATATATCCATTTGTTTTAATCTATATTATAGAAAACTATAAATTCAACAAATTCTTTATTTTTTTAAATGTAGGAAAGATGGAGGTTGGAGTGTTTTAACTCTGCGGCTGCCACAAACATGTCAAATAGTTTATTTTCTAATAATTTAATTAATTATATTGCAAAATCGAAAAAAACATCAATTCGTTACAAATTTCAATCCGTTAAAAACGTGCACATTAGACCAAAATCTTTATATATATATTTAACACACAAACAACAACACATATATTTTTTATTAACAATTTAGTTTTATTACTATTTTGTATTAAAGTCAATATAGAAGCACGGATTTGTATTGGCAACGTGATCACGATATGCAAGATATTTACTAGTTTCGTCGATATCTACACAATATTAACGTTTATGATTTAGGAGTTGGATGCGGCGTGGAACTCTTGCTTCGGCCGACGTGACTCGAATTCTGAGCAAAAGGCTTGAAACTCTAATCTAGTGCGTGACGGGGTTTAAAAATTTCTATACATTGTTATATCAAATTTCTGCTTTAAAATGAAATATAATACTTATATTATAAATGTGAATGTAAGTTACTCAACCGATAGTCATGAAACTTTGTACATTTAGTTTTAAAGATATTAAAAGGGATGAAGAATATTTTTTTATTAAAAGTATATATATTTATTTCTTTTAAAAACAGATACTTTATATTATTATATTTTTTTTAAAAAATATGTATTAGAAATATATATTAAAAAAAATATCCTTTGGTTATTATTAAAAAATAAGCTTAAGCGAACATACCCTCGTTTGAGTCTGTAGTTAATTGTTAATTATATTTAACCTTTTTTAAATAGAAAATTTAAAAAAAGAAAGCCAGAGATTTTAAAAAGAAATTCATAAAAAGTTTCGAAGTTGTTTAAGTATATTCAAATTCCAAGCCTAAATTAAAAATTAAATATTTAAACGCACTTTAGTGCTTTTGAAATTATAATACATTTTTATTTTCATGTTCTCTCGTATCGTGCAATTGAGTATTGAATGTGGAGTATAATATAGTATGAATTACAGCGTTAAATGACACACACACTATCACGGCGCACGGTGAGTCACTTGATGAGGTAGTGTTAAGACACTCCGTTCCCCAATTTCTACCGAATCCTGGAAGCATTGCGTAATGAGCAGCGAAACTCAACGCCGTACTTTGCCTCGTTACCAGAACGAGTAGAGTTCATAGAGTAGTCATCGAACCTACAATTTGTCACGTTTATAATTGCATGCTCCAACACCACGACCGGCTTGGAATAAAGCTAAAATAATAATGTAATTCATCATACAATAGATCATTCACACAAGGGTCTCCATATCTATTTAATCCTTTGTAAGCTAGTTATGCATTCTATCACCAGACAGGATAAATATTAGTCGTTCGTAAACAGTTAATCATTGTTTATGCAGGAATGTAATGTAATAATGATTTTGTGTTTGCGATTACGGGTCGTCGCCGGTTGGCGCGCGGGTACTCCAACTATGTTTTATTTGTTCTACGAATATATCAATATAAATTATTCATGTATATATTTGGAATAATTTTAATATGACGCCAAATTTATTTTAAATTTGAAGAAGGTGATTTTTTTTTATTTTTTTCTTAATTACACAATGTTCTAAATCTTAATTTTATTATTTGGATAATATAGGCAAAGGATTTTGAAATAATGAATAAATATGAAATAGAAGTGGTCGTTCCGCAGCTCACTAAGTTAGAAGAAGAAGTTTATTCTAGAAAGAAATCTGTCACTGGAGTTAGACCCCTCGGACGTCCAAGGAAGCGCTAGTTTGATGTCGTGATGCAGGACATGAGAGCCAATGGACTAACCACTGAGGATTTTAAAGATCGTGCAAAGTCGAGTAGATTAAGCAGGAACCTCCTGGTAACATACGCCGGGATTAACGTCAGTAGGAAGAAGGAAAAAGATGTATAGAGAATATTTCTTCATGAGTTTCAACTGAATATATGTTATGTACAAAATTTCAAATGAAACTTTTTTAGAAACGTTGCGCTCCCGCTACAAATTTTTATACGTTTCTAAAAATGTATTTTTCTTTTTTAATTGTGGATAACATTTTAAAAATGTTAAAAATTTGAAACCATTATAGCATTTTTTTTTATATTTCAACACACGTTCTTAGGTTGTCACTTATGAATTCATTAATATTTATGATTTGTTTTAGAATAAATTTAATTTCAGTTTTATTAAATTTAAAATGTGTGAAGAAAATTTATCAAAATTCAAAGTAAATGTAACTGAAAAGAAGTCACGTACAAGGGCATACACGAAGAGGTTGATGACAGCAAATAAAGTAAAATAACGTAGACCGTAGCTTAGTGCTACGGAGTACAGGATAACTAAAAACAAATAGGGATTTTTTATTTAATTTTTTTCTATATTTGCTCACTATCCATATAGAGTAAAAAAATATATTTTTAAATCTATTTTCTATTTTCTAGTCTACATATTTGATAGGCGAATGTAAATTTTGGCCACATTTTTGTGAAAACTGTGTGAACAGGAATGGTTTAATTTTGATACATTTAAAAATAATATGGGGAGGCGCGAAATCTTTCGTATAGGAGTGATTAAGATTTTTTTAATTTAAATTATAAAAATAAATTGTACAGATAAAATATTAATAAAAAACGAGATGAAAATAAACATATATTTATCGTACAAATTAGATCTAAAAATCGTTACTGTTACTTTTCCTATTCTTTCAATAGAGTTTTGTAATGAAAGTGAATATATAGCATCAGTTTTAATAAATGTATTAAGGAAACCACCCATTATAATAATTATAGATATCTATAGCAAACAAGCCGATTAAGTAATACAGTCGCTCGATCGACATTAATTGGAAATGACAGGAAATGGTACCTAATATTTGTCATACATAATATACTAATAGAGCTTATTCAAAATCAATTATACGTAGAATTCATTAAATATATTGAAATAACTTCTATTCTATTCAATTTCAGCTTTTATAACATACTGGCAATCAAAGGACATATATTTAAGTAATATATCATTATTTCAATAAATTATAGAGACAATAAAAATCAGCTTCACGCTGTATCCCGCACACAGCAGGGTAGGCAGAGGGAACCTAATTTACACTCCGTTCCCCACTTTCTGCTGAATTCTGGAGGCTTTGCGTATTAAGTGGCAGAACTCAACGCCGCGCTTTTGCCTCAACACCAGAGCAAAGAAATGGAAATATAAACGTAAATAAATATTAGAGAGATAATAGATTTCATGGAATACAGTTTGATACAAAAAATAATAGAAAAAAAGTAATACTAATAGGGAAATAGCAGTAAATATTATTGATGAGCTCATATTGATGAAACTTTGACCAGAATACTAGTCTATAGTACCTACAACAAAGCTGCATATTGTAGTTGCTATATCGCTCTGAAGACAGACTGTTGTATTCTAATAATAGCAACAATCAATATCATGACATCTATGATTGAGACGATTGAGTAAATGACCCCATTAGTTTCATTGCATTGTACATTGTGTTGGTTTCCTATATAAATAAATAAATAAATAAATAAGTATGTATGTAATTCGTAGCATCACCTGTATCCCGCATATAGCAGAAGACCCGAGGTCAAGATACTCTGTTATCCTTTTATTTATAAAATATAGTCAATCTAATGTAAAACTGAACTTAAAAACGTATACAAATAATAAATAAAAATCAGCTTCACGCTGTATCCCGCACACAGCAGGTTAGGCAGAGGGAATCTAGTGTCAAAACACTCCGTTCCCCACTTTCTTGCTGCTGAATTCTAGGGGAAATACGTGTTGAGTGGCAGAACTATTGAGTTCTGCGCTTTTGATTTAAAATATAATAATCGAAAAGACTAAAAAAAAAAATTAATTTAAAAAATAAAATAGTCCTCACCTAATACATCCACACATCCAATCTGTTTCTTCATAGTGCTAGTATTAATTTGGCACATATAGCACCCTCGGTCTTCCACTTTTAGAGGACGGATGTGCAGCTGCCACGATCCTGGAGAATCGTTGGTGACTGCGTAGCGTGAGCTGTGAGTCACTAAGCGGGTGTGCAATGTTAGAATCGTTTGGTCATCAGCTCGAATCCACGCGACCTGGGGGCAAAATAAAAGGGTAGAGAGGGCGAAACTTCTGTTGAGATACTGTTCCTAATTTTCCCTAGTGTTGAGTGGGGGAATTTAAATCAATTTTATCATAGAAATATACGAGATAGGTTTAAAGAAACTTAGGTTTAAAGAAACTTTATTATCGAAAAGACACAATGTCACTTATGCGATAACACAATTTAACTTAATATCTATTACAATGTAAGTCATACATCGTCGTTACTTACTTCAATATTAGTGCGTATAATAACTTAACAACAATATCTTAGGATTTAGCATCAAGACAGAAGTCATTTAATCTATTTCAGACAATAGTAAAGTAAAGATAAAAGTAATAATTTATGTTAGTCGGTATAATTTAATAACTGTTACTAATAAGTTAATACATAGACAATATATATATATTTTTTTTAGCTACACTGTAAAGTTAAACAATAAATAAACAAATAAAAACACAAAATACTAAATATACTGTAACAGTGTTTATACATAGCAACGTTACAATACATTAATTATCCAAAAATAAAAGGTATACTAATAAATATCACAATAAATATCACAATAACTACACGTCTCACTTCCTAGTTTAAAGGTAAATAATTATTTTATTTAAAGTTAGTTAGTTAGCCAAAATTTAGCTTATTTACATCTACATTTTGTTTAGTAAATATCCAGCTAATTGTTTTTTGAATGTATGGAATGAAGTAATATTTTTAATATGTGAGGGTATTTGGTTATACAGGCGCGCCCCGTGAGTAGTTACGATAGTTTTGCCGTAGTTCGTGCGGTGTTTAGGTATGACGAGGTAGCTGGCGCGCCGGCTACTGCGCTCGGTAACTTGTCTTGTTTTAGTGAACGTAAGATTAGTATGGATCGTCCCATTAAAATATTTTTGAATAAAATTGCAAATGCTGTATATATATAAATTTTCTATGTTCATTAATTTAGTTTCTTTGTAGATTGTTTTAGTTGGCGTTAAGTAATGATAATCAAAAAGTAATTTAATTATTTTATTCTGTTGACGTTGGATTTGATTTATTTTACTTTTGACAGCGGTACCCCAGATCTCGATGAGATATAACAGGTGTGGTTTCACTAATGCGTTATAAATAGTGTACTTTAAGCCACGGGGTATGCACTTACTGATGTTACGGAGTGAGCCGCGCAATAATAATAATTTTGTTTTTATGTGTTCCAAATGAGTATTCCAGTTTAGTTGACTATCAATATATAAACCGAGATATTTTTCATAGGGTTTTTCCAATAGTGGTAGGCCGTTTACAGTAAGCGAGGGAAATGGGGATAGAGACTTATTTTTAGCTTTAAATATGACATAGCTTGTCTTTGATATATTTATTGTTAACAAATTATATTGAAACCAGGTATATAAAACATTGAGATCTCGTTGCGCTTTAGATATAAGGTCCTGAACAGACGTTCCAAAATAAAACAAGGAAGTATCATCCGCGTACAGAGTAGTAAGTCCGCATAAATCAAGTTCAAAAATACTATTTATATATATAATAAACAGGAGGGGGCCCAGGATTGAGCCCTGTGGAACTCCGCAAGAGATGGGTAGTGTTTTACTTTGGTTAATTTTGCCCGATTTAATTATTTGCGTTCTACCTGTAAGGTATGACTCAAATATTTTTAATGCGCTGCCAGTGATACCTATAGATTCTAATTTTTTAAGAAGTAGCCGATGACTCACCGTATCAAATGCCTTTTTGAGATCGATAAAAACACCCAAACCTATATTCTTTTGATCAATATTTTGTTTTAACCCATATAGACCCGCCGTGCCCAAATGGGTACACCTACAATAGTACCCTTGTTTTTTTTATATTTTTATTTTTATGCAGTTTATGTCTAGAATTGTAAAGATAAGTAGTATATCCTTATGTTGTAGCCGTAAAATCCAATTAAAAATTTTTTACAATCGTTCGTTTCGTGCCTTTTATAAAGCTGTTTCACGAAATCTGTGAATGCAAAATGTAAGTATATTTATTTTTAAATTTTTCTTCTAAATACATTTGTTTTGGTACAAAACATACTTAAGTACTTAGTATTCTATGTAATATAATTACATTTGATTAGAAAAGAAGAGTCGTAATAGGACAAATTCAACTTTTACGATGCTGTCCCCAATTGGGGCCAATGGGCACATCAGAGGTCAATTTTTATGTTTTTGTATGCATGTCCATCCAAAGTTCATAATGACTCTTAGGATATTTATCGGTCGCAATGAATATAAGGGTCTTCAAGAAGCAATCGCAGTTGTAATTATTGAAGAAAAAGACTTCGGAGAGGTATATTTAGTTGCGCTGCCTCTAAAACCAGGTGTGGTAATCGACGAAGAAGAAGATGTAGATATACAAAGCACTGCTAATCTGCCTGCTTACTAATAGAAGCATTTATCAACCTTTTGCTAAGAGACGTAGAGGAACCGTAATCTTGAGCAACCCCGTTGGTGTAAAAGTGATCCAACTACGACTAATATACAAGGTCGTCTTGAGAAATTTAAGAATTGTTCAAAGATGAAACTCAGCAGTAAAGGATATGAAAAGAAAAACCGAACCGATTTTGATTACTGCTTTTACCAAGTTAACTAAATTTTATTAGTGCGAAGGTTTTACAGTGTGATATGGGAGGGGTTGATCAGGCTGATCAATCTTTTTACCTATATAGCAATGCTGTACGTGGCGAAAAATGGTGGTGGGTTTTATCCACACCTACATAGGATCTTGCTGTTGCAAATTCGCGGCACCTTTACTTGCTAACTAATATAAACAGGATAGATTAGCTTGATTTTTTCGTTACATCGCTCGTCACGATTTAAGAGACGAAAACATCAACGTATTTATGCGACCAGCAGCTTCTGCAGTGCCAAGTCTGCAGCACCACGGGGTAGACCACTACTCCCAAAAATTTTGCTAGCAACTGAGACGTGCAATGTGCCATAAAAAAACACTTGATAGTGTAAAAAGTGTTATAAAACATTTCGTATCACAAAAATAGTTTCGAAAATTTAGATACTATATGTGCCCATTGGCCCCATTTAAGGACGGCATTTGTTTTATATTTAAATAAAAAAAAATTAAATTTTTTTTTACGTTTTTTATTTTCTTACATCGATATCTATCAATTAGTACCGAAAAAACCTTTGATTTACTGCTAGTTTGGCTATGGGTCTAAATGGGTTAATTTACTGACTAGATCAATGGTAGCTGTGGTAGTATTACTTTTAGGTCTAAAGCCATATTGTCGATCAGAAATAAATTTTATTGAGTCTAAATAATTTTGTAATCTACTATGCAAGGCCTTTTCTAGGATCTTTGATATAATTGGTAGTATCGATATAGGTCTGTAATTGCCTGGATCTGTTTTGGAACCTGACTTGTGAATAGGTGTGACTTTGGCTATTTTCAACGAATCAGGAAATATTCCGTCACACAATAACTTGTTTATACAGTCTGTTAATTTGTTGCCTATTAAATGTTTCACAGATTTAATAGCTTTAGTACTTATACCGTCCACACCAACACTACAGTTTGAATCAAGTTTGCTAATCATATCTAAGATTTCTTTTTCAGTACATGGCTCAAATGATGATATAGTACTTGATGAAAACGTGGTTCTCGGCACAGTATGATGATAGTTGTCGTGGTAATGTTTAGGGATTTGGTTAGCCAGTTGTGGTCCGATATT
>JAEBDU010011884.1:0-28807 GCA_016802625.1 Heliconius numata
GTGATATTATAATAAAAATTAAGATCTGTTTTCTTTTAAATTTTGAAAAAAATTAGTTTAATATTATATTAACACCCAAATTGACAGATTTAAATACTCCAGATTTCAAAAATGTTTAAAATTAATAAAAATACCACCTATTAAAATAATATAATTCTACAATATTAGTTTATGTAAGAATATGGCCTCATGACATCACATAAATATTTTCTTATTTCTGATTAGACAAAGTGCAGTGCCATTACGGGCCTCAATTATATTAGTTTTAGTATAAATAACTAAAAATAACTGCACGATTAGCATAAAATGTAATTTGGGAAGTGTCATATATCAATAAGTTAATAATTAAATTTGTCACAATGTATATTATAAGAATTATTTGGAAACACTTAACGGTATGTATGATAAATAAAATAGGATTAAAAATTGTTTAAAATTTTATTGTTTTCCTATATATATATGTTTGTAATATTTATTTTTAATTATACATTTGTATGTATGGTCTTTTTGGTTCTTTAAATTGTAATATATAATAAAATTATATAAAAAATTTTGCTTGTTTTATTAAAAAACGTATTTTGTGATATTATTTTATGGTTTTAGTAGGATGCATCAGGGTTGTGTCTGTATATATAGATACAGGAAATATTAATGTAATTATATAAGATTTTATGTCCTATCATCTGGTGGTATACTTGGAAAGTAAGTTCAGTAGAGATGGAAGATACGAGATGGAGACGGCGAAACGTCAGCACAGCTGCGCATTTGGCCGTAAACAATGCAATGTTGGTACCGACGTTGTTATACTGCAGCGAAACGTGGGTATTACAGAAGAAGAATGAAAGAAAGATGAATGCCGTGGAGATGCGATCTCTTCGTAGGATATGCGGATCAGATGATCGAATCCGCAATGAAGAGATATACTGAATGGCAGGTACTAGCGAGGATGTCACGGTGAGAATGAAGAAGAACGTGCTCAGCTGGTTTGGGCACGTCGAAGGAATGAGTGATGAAAGAATGGCAAAAAAGATCTATGATCCAGAACACAATCCAAACAGTTCTCCAGAACACTCCATGATATATGCGGTAGAGAACGCACAGCGAGGACACGCCTCTACGCAAAGCCAAAGTGTCAAGCCTTTCACAGATCATTGGGTCCCCAACGATTCGAATCTGTCTATGTTGTATGTGATCAAACGAGTCAAGCTGATACTGGGGTGCACCAGCCCAGAGATGGGGACAGTATTCCACATGAGGCCGAACCTGGGCCCTGTACTGGGGTGTTTAGGTGGTGACCCCCAATTTCTCTGAGGCCAACTTTGTCTTGCTTTCCAGATGATCGCGATACTGGCAGTAGCTCGAAACGCTAAGACCCAATGTGCTGATACTGATTAAATGAATAACCATGTAGGTAATGGAAGCGGGCGAAGCCGCGGGTGGGCCGCTAGTTGTTCAATATATTTATTAACTTTTATTTTTATAGGTTAAACAATAAGGAAGTATTTAGTTTTTTAATATATTTTTTTTATTATTCAATTGCATAATATTTAGGTAGTTTGTAGGTAGATGGAGGTTATTTTGGCACTAGTTGTTACATTACATTTGACCTTGTATTTTACTGGTGCTTATTACAGTGATTTAATATTTTATAATATAATTTACAATTATGTAAGCTTGGGGAATGGAGTGTCTTAACACTCTTAACAGGTTTCGACTGCCTACCCTTTTAATTGTTAATTGCATTTTCACAACTCTGGCGTGAAGCTGTTTTTGTATAATGCATTACGTTTAATTTTATAAACAAATTTATATATTATCAAATAAAAAAATGTTTTATTACATAATTTTATTAAGGAACTGTTTATGATTCAGCTAAGGCCTCAGGTGTCTTTAGAAAAAAAAATGTATTAAACATCTTATTCATTAATTATTGTCGAATGACAAGTAAGTAATGACTTTAAAATAACAATGATAAATTACTGACCTGGTTTAATTTATTTGGCAGTACAATTCCGGTATTACCGATAAGTTGCCAATTTTCAAGGTTATTAGGTAATTAAGTAAAGATAAAAAAGGTGAGTTCGTTGAACTTTAGTGTCGACATAATTTTTTATATTTGTTATTGTTTTTTCTTTGTAATTGTAACCTAAGCAAAGAAAACCAAAATAATACATTATTATTTAACTATTTATTATTAGCATTTATTCAGTACTTTACTGTCTTGGCCGCTGTCTGCTTATTTTATCAAATTTTTGATTTGATTTCAATTGAGACTGAGTTATAAATTAATTATGGGGTCTAAATATATACAGCTCGATCTAATTAATATAAGCCAGTTAAATATAACTCATTCCAATTAATGAAATCCGTAGACGCGACAGATTGTGTGTTCGATTCCCACTCGAGGGAATAAAATATATTTTCATTTCTTCCCTCTCAATACGCATCGTCTCCAGACCTCGACGAAAAACGGGGATCGGGATATTTTAACACGACTTCATCTAGCTATCCAGCTGCACCTTTACGGGATTCACTGAACCTAAAAATTTTATTATAATAATTCCAAGACAAATATACTTCTGCTTTCAATTAAAATTAGTGTTCATAATTAGATTTATAAATCCCCTAGACGAGGATCAAAAAAACAAACAATCGCGTGTATTTAAGATATTATTTTGTACAAAATAATAGCAAGGTAAGATTATGGAATAAGGAGTATAAAAAAGAAAAAACAATTAAAAATATTTTTTTTATTTTTTATCACACCACACCAGCACTCATAAAAAATAATTGAAGTAATCGAGTAGCTAAATTGGAAAATGTTATAATATATAGACGCTATGTAGGTACGTAGGTGTCACCTGATCTAATAAAACACTCAATAATTATTTATAATACATTTGTAAATCAGCTTCACGCTGTATCCCGCATACAGCCGGATAGACAGAGGGACCCTACTGTTAACACGTGTTGAGTGGCGGAACTGAACGCCACATTTCAATACATTTGAAATACATAATATAACATTAAAAATAACACAGTATTACTACAATTTATATGTAATAATTATTTAATGGTATTTCATATCTATGTATAACAAACGCTAGCTACTACTATAAATATCTAGATAGGCATATAAGGAACAGTAAGCTATAATATTAGCATTTTTGAGGTTGTGACCAGGTTTATATGTTAAAAACGTGATGTTTATCTTTGGTCGTGACTTAGAACCAGTAAAACAATAGTGAAAATGCTAATCGGTGTTACTATACTAGCAATAACTTTTAAGATATTCAAAACTAGGCTTAAGTAATATAAATAAAGGATAAATTGTATATAGGCTATTGTTATCTATTAGATTTCCTATAATTTAGTGGAATAAATTATTAATTTGCTTTTAGCATTGAGAATCTTATTGGTAAAACGGCAACAGGTTCAGAAATATTTGGCTTGTTGATGAAGATGCTCCATGTCATTTTGTCCAATTCGAAGAGTCCTGCAATAGAAATTGTTTTTAAATTTTTGTGTAAGGAAACAACGTTCATGCTTAAAAACTAAACTCAATCAAGGGCTGCCATATGATTTTGAAATTAATTTTAGAACCACATATTTGCCAAATCAGTAGTGTAGTACTAAAGTAATTTAGTACTTATAATCGATATTTGTGGGTTCGCTCCCCTATTATTTTAGATATTTTTCGGGACATATAGAGATAATGATATCTAATTTCCTCCTATTACAATAAATATTTCTTCAAACTCATTGTTTAAGACGTCAATAACATTTAAGTTGACTTTAATTATATAATCTTAATATAATTTAATTTATTCGTAATATCTTCCAATATACTTAATTAAGCGTGATGAAGGCACTTTCTAATTAGATACATATGAACATTGGATATGAATAACTTGTGGGAGTAGGTTCCGTACCTAATATAAAACGCTGTTTAAAGCCTGCACTGATAATTTAATATTTTTCTATTGGGACTTCACAAATTGCAAGACGTATATTAATACAAAACCCGCATTGGGAGATAAATTTTAAACATAATATATAATTACCGGCAGCAATAGTTTTGATAATCGATTCTTTTTTCTCTTGGAAGACTTGGAAGTCAGTTCCGCTGGTGTCCGACAGAATATCCTTTACGTCGTTCTGGCTCTGCGGTGGTGGGTGACCGTGGATCACCTTCAGTCGAGAGGTACTACTGTCGATTATTGGCCCAATCACTTCTTTTATGGATATTCTTTGGTAGCTGTTGATATATATACGAATATTAGTGAAAAGTTCAACGTAGTATAAATTACTGTACTTCTTTGTCTTTGTAAATTAACGGAGTGTCTTAACACTAGGTTTCCTACCCTGCTATATGCGTAATAAAGTGTGAAGCTGATTTATCTGATTTAATAATTAATACAACTTACATATTAGTGTGTACCAAAGGTTCATCTACGTAATTGTGAATGTTAATAATGGACCTATCTCCTTTGAGGTCGGGAGCTACTTCCGCATTGTATATCTTCCTCTCCCCATCCTTGTTAGTCCATATCATATTGATCGAGAACCCGTTCGCGATACCAAGTCCCTCATCCCGAAGAATCCTTTCAGCGTCAGCGTAACTCTTGGATGCCAGCAGAGCTCGCGTGATGAAAGTTCGTGCTGTAATTTGTTGGTTATTAAAAATTTTGTAATTTATGATTTATAGACATGATCTTCATTTCGTGCTAGTATAAGATGTAAAGAGTCTGTCCTTGACTGACACGCTCTAAACTCGAAACACCATAATTATGAAATTGAACTAATTGATTGAATTATTTATACTTCAATTAAAATGAGGCCGTCGTGGGAAATGGGGGAAGGGAGTGTCTTAACACTAGTTAAAAATAATTTAATCAACTGTAACATAATTTGACTTTCACACTTACGAGTGTTTCCAGGCTTCAGCACAAGGGGGCTGAGAGTGTTGATGGAAAACACCAGGCCGTTTTCATTGTAGCCCATAGTGTATCCGGGTAGATGACCAGCGTAGCATAGCGAGGCGAAACGTTCTTCAATTGCCTATGAGGGAGTATTCATATATGAATATATGATAAATAAATTTAAATTTGTAAATAATTTTTCGATTAAAGTAATAAACTACCTCGACTAAATTACTAAATTAGTACAAATTGGTTACTTTTTCACTAAAATAATAAATTATTTAACGTAAATAGTGGTAATAGTTATGATAAATCTTTATCACATTAGCCTTCAAACGATATGTAACCTTGCTTATTTTGTCCCGCAAAAACATTATCAGATTTTTTCTAATTACATTTAAGAATATAATAAGCAATTCCCAAATATATTTTAATGAGAAAAATAATATATTTATATGTATATTAACAGCACACATATAACACAAAAAAGTCATTATGTTATTGAGGAATAAGTTATTACTCGCAGCGTTGAGTTCCGCCACTCAACACGAAGTACCTCAAAAATTCGTAGGAAAGTGGGGAACGTGGTGTCCTAACATTAAAGTTCCTCTGTATTTCGCAGATACAGGGTGAAACTGAAAAAAAATTAA
This sequence comes from Heliconius numata, assembly GCA_016802625.1. NCBI lineage: Eukaryota > Metazoa > Arthropoda > Insecta > Lepidoptera > Nymphalidae > Heliconius > Heliconius numata. The sequence goes on from JAEBDU010011884.1 coordinate 5,573, forward strand.
AAAAAAAGAAAAAAAAAGCTATTAATTTTAACTTAGTCCACTGACCCCACGTTCCTTGTCCTCGTCGGTTGGTATAATATGCGCCGACATAATGTAGAAGTGATTTAGCGTCTCACTAAAAGCATCTTCGGTGTGACCTAAAACAGCCTGAAACACAAAAAGGGGTATTATTAAAAAAACAAAAATTACAATAGACATTCTAGAAATCTCTCTCAACATAGAAAACATAGAAAAAAACGTATAAAAATATTAACTTGAAATCGGAAATTGCTGAAAATGCCAGAGTTACGTACATAGTACATCCTTATAACAACAGTAAGCTGTAATAAGCGTATAAGAATTTCGACATAGTTTGTTAAGAACGTATGGCTTAGTGGTCAGAACGGTGGGACGGTTTCCAAGAGGTACGGGTTAGCCTATTGCTTTTTTTTTTATAAATATTTCATATTCCTAGGGTCGAACCCATAACCAGTCAAATTTACAGTCACTTTGTGCCCCTGTGCCACTACTGGGCTCAATGATTTATAATTAGGTATTAAATATATAGTAGAACTATTAGTCCGGCTCTATTAAAAACCAGGTGATTTTGCTATTCTTTTATATGTTTTAGGAAATTAATTTTAATTAATATTAATTTCCTAGTTAAACTATTTAATTTTCTTTGAAAATCAAGATATAAATGTCATTCAACATAAAATCCAGTAATTTTTTATGGGAAACGTATACTTTTATTATTGTCTTACTAAAATTGCTGACAGGTTTTAACTTTTATAAATATTATAATATAAAAAAAGTAATGTCCATTTAAAGATAATTTTGCTTTTTCATATTTAAAAAAAAAAAAATGACTTAAGACAATTAATAAAAGCACCGAACCGTAAAATAATTCCGTATTCGTCATTTCTCAAAAAGTTATTTACATAAACATTAAGTTTAAAAAAAAGCCTTCTACTTTATATGGGACTCGAATGAGTGTAATTAATTATAGTTATAGAAATTATTGACTTATACAATATATAGGAAGATATTATAATAACAATTTCGGTAAAAGAATATACAATGTTTTAAAATAAAAAGATATAATTGAAAAAAAAAGGCTTTCTATTCTTTTATATAAAAAAACGGATTTTATTATATGAAGAAGTTACTTTAAGAGTAAGTTCACATGTGTTATATGCTGATCCATTTAATTATCTACTCCGTTCCTCATTTTCCACCAAATTTTGGAGGAGTAGCGTGGTGATTGACACTAGGGCGAAGAAAATAAAATATTAAATATTTCATGTTCACGAGTGAGAATCGAACCCACAACCTGTACCTGTACACGTGTGCGTGACGACTGGCCTCACTGGTTACATCCATTTAATGTAAAGCGACACTCACATAGATATTTAAATATTTTTCATTTTCTCGCTTTGGTAACATAAGCAATACACAGCGCAGCGTTGAGTTCCGCGATATGATTCATAATGTCTCGGAAATTGGGGAACAGAGTGACTTAACACTACCTCTGCCTACTAGGTATATGAGAATAAGTAAGAAGTTGTTTTTTCTCTAATACTTACACTATTCGGAGTTTTAATAGCAAGAGAGCTGCAGCCTCCAGTGTCGTTGCGTGGAATATGATTGTCGTTGATAGTTCCGATTATATCGTCCATTTGCAAAAGGAAAAGCTGCAAGGAAATATACAAATAGTTAATAATTTTATGGTTATTCTAGTCAATTAGTCAATTAGTCTAGTAGTCTTCCGCCAGTTTTATTAGTATAAGAGATCGTTTGGTCGATCGTGTTGGTTAAAATTGTATTGGGAAAATATATTTTATTTCATAAACTTTTTTAGTTTTTGTATATAATGGCTTCTTAAGTATTATATTCGTTGCGACTTAATATCAAATAGGGGCCATTAGATATATTTTTTTAAAGAAATTGATATTTTAATCCTGCATCTTTTATTATCTATTCTATTTAAAAATGAATTATTAAAATGATATTAATGAAATGGATGATATTATTAAAATTAATAATAAATAGTTTAAATAAACTAAAAACACGCTTTTCGACACCGAATGTACTTGGACCTATAAATTATATGAGCTCAAACACGAATGGTTTACTAGTAACCTTTGAACGGTTCCATTATTCAAATACTGGCTCCATCATCAAACCAGCTCGAAGATACCATTTTATTTTATTGTCAATACATACATAGTATTATAGTCATTACAAGTGGCACAAATACAGTTCTTTAGATTTTATTAAAAACATACTTGGTGGAATGGCACCTCTGCGCCGTCAGCGACACCTTGCATTTCCTTTACATAATAAGGAAATCTTTCTTTCATATTGGAAAGGGTTTTCTCGTATGCATTTCTGCCTACTTCCGTCTTGTATTCCTTTTCGAAGTCCCGAAGGTTAGCGTATGATGATAAAAAGCTTTTGATGACGTTCGCGAAATTTCGACCCTGTAACAATGTAATTTAACGTGTGAAATTTTCACCTTTCTCCCATTTATCCATGTTGTATACTGAGTGGGGGATATATACAGGGTGGAAGAGGCAGCGCTTCTTTTACTGAAACTGCATAAAGGGTAAAATATTTCAAACTCAGAATTTAAAAAAATAATCAAGGTACCTCAACGGTTTGGACGTAGGATTTTTTTTTCATTTCACGATTTTTATCCATACCTGTATTTCGTGTGACGCACACATAAGTATGCGACGTTGCCGCTTTGACAGGTAAGTGTGTGCGTGCCTATGTTATACTTTACAAATGGCGTTTTATTTTAAAACGATAATTTTATTATTTATTTTGTTTGAAAAAAAAACTTTTTCATTTTTGAGAATTATTTTTTTTCCGAATTATATTAGGCTTTTATAGAGTAGTTAAAACTGTGGTTTCATTTAAAGTGGCGCTGACAATTCCACCCTGTATAAATAGTTAAAAATATATGAATGTGATTTTTTTTTTCTGTTATTTTTTTTTTTACTTTATCTAACTTCAGGTAATTTCCCGCATAAAGCAGAGTAGGTATTGCCTCTGCCTACATAATGTTAAGATACACATATAGAAGAGTCTTAATGGGAACGGAATGCTTAACACTAGGTTCCCAAGTTCTCCCTGTCCTGCTTTGAGCAACAGCGTAGAGCTAAAAAATAGAAGAAATTCATAATACAAACATTTTAAATATTAATATGACATTTTTAAATATATACAAGCATACACATAAAATATCTAAATGACTGTTTGTAATGTGTTTAGTGTAATCATTGTTGCTAAGTATTTGCTGACTGACTGACAGACTGTTATACAGCTACAATTAAAATTCTTATTTACGTAATTGTATCTACAATCCATACAATGCATAAAATATTCCTACATAAGTATAGTGTATTACAGTCGTTTCAACATATTTTCATATATAAATTCAATAGGTAAATTGAAATGTATGCAGCTATATTAAGTATGGACTTACGATATCACAGTGTACTGTGTAGTAGGACCCTACTAGAAACTGTATAATATAACTTTATGAATAGATAAATTCGCTCTAATTGGACTTAAAGCAGCTCTTGGATGGCATAGAAGCACAAATGTATTTCTCTTATTTTGTATCCATACCTATATTTTAAATTCGAAAGTAACTCTGTCTGTCTATCTTTTACGCAATCAAGGCCAAATCGCTAATTTTATTTATGATAAAATACTCATATAGAAATCAAAAGGGTCTCGGGATGAACATAGGATACTTTTTTCTCATATTTGTAATATTTTCGATATATACCAATATATACGTATTAATTTGACATGCAATTTATTCCGACATGTCAATAACAACCGTCGTTGCTAAGCAACTATTTGCAAAGTTTGTTGTTAGAAAACGTCACCCAAAATGAGCCTGCTTAACGCAACTGTCTATTGAAAACTGAAAATAATTTCATAAATATATTTAATAAATATTCGTACAGTTTAAGCGGGCGTACGCGTAGCCGCGTTCGGGTTCACTAGTTGTAATATTTTTTCTGTTCTGTTTCATTTTAGCCTCAGGCTGGACACCGCATATAGCAAAGTTATGCAGCGGACTAAGCCATTACGTATCTGACTTAACGAGCAATTTTTGAGACACACACACGTGTGTTGAGTGGCGTCACTCAACGCCGCGCTTTATCTAGTTATCATATTGAGGAAATAAAAAATAATTAATTTCCCAGAGTGGAATTTGAACCTACGTTTAGAGTCATTAGCGAAATAACGACAACCTCTAAAATAAGCAAAATAACTCAAATATTTGGAAAAATTGTAAGCGAAAAGTTCAATATACACTTGAAATTTTCATATTGTATTTTATAATAAAAGTTCAATTTCACACAAAGCATTTTCAGACATTTTTAGATTTAATAAAAATCTAAATTTGTGCTCTGTGTTCTAATATGATAGAAATATTTATAAAATTACGAATTACGAGAGATGCTCTCAAAGTAAATTGAATAATATTGAAGCGCATAGCCGCTACCTAAGCATTTTATTAATCTTGTGAGAGCATACATTTTATAGAAATTATTTTATATAATAATATTAGCGGCCCGCCCACGGCTTCGCCCGCTTGAACCACATGATTCATTTAATGAACAGTAAACGCTATTATTGTGGGTTCGATTCCCACTCGAGGAAATGAAATATTTAGATTGTTTCCTCGCTCTGGTAACGAGGCAGGGCACGGCGTTGAGATCCGCCAATCCACACGCAATTCACTGTTTCGTTTTGAGGTGTGCAAAAAAGATAACAATTAAATATTATAATGCAATACTCTCATTCAAGTTTCTATCATAGAAACTTTTAAGTTTTAAGTTTTAAGTTTAAGCATTTCAGTCGCAATCGCAAAAGCATATAATTTAGGTAAAGGTTGCCAGTATTATGAAAATATATTAATTTAATTATTTATTCTTAATTTTGTATTTGAGTAAATGGAACGTTGACAGAGGAGACGTAGTGTTAAGACACTGCTTACCAGATCGTTCATTCGTGCAATTTATTTTTAAAGTATTAAAATATGCAGATATGAAAGACGTAATGAGATATTTTTTTTATTTTCAAGACTTATAGTTCGACGGCGTAGTTGTTAGTCGTTAAAATAATATGCGAGCATATATGGAAAGATTTACAAAATCGCTTTGTTTTCATATGTATACAGAATGCTTCGTTTTCATTTTAGTATAATAAAAAAGTAAATAAAAAGTTTTAAAATAAAAAAAAGGAATATTAATCAGAATTTAAGTTATTTCTTTTGCAATAACTATATTAATACAAACAGTATATGACAAATAAAAAAATTACACTCCGTTCTCACTTCCGTTTCCCATTTTCCGCCGAATTCTGAGGGCATCGTTACCAGAGCGAAGAAATTAAAATATTAAATGTTTAACTTCCTTGAATGGGAATCGAACCCACAACCTGTCGCATTTACGGTCGCTTGTGCTTCTGCGCCATGACTGGCCTCGGCCACGAGACACAGCGTAAAGTTAAAAATAAAACATGTAAAAGATATTAAATTAAACATACCACATCGAAGCCGACTTCATAGTGCGAGCCTTGTAAATACAGTACTGGGACAGCCCGACGCCTGCCTATATATTTTTCACATACAGTAGTTCCTGAAAAGAATATATACTGATATAAAATAATTTATATTTTATAACGAAGAACAAAAATCACTGTAGTATTAATGCTGAAGAGTTCAATCTCCATTAAGGGGAATTATTATATTTAGAATTATTTTCATTTCCCCAAATTGCACCCAATTTCTCTAAAATTCTCATTTCTTTGGGTTGCTTTGCGTAAAGAAATGGGAGCTGCTTTTTATTTGCTAGTTAATATCAATACTAATATTTTATAATCTAAAAAATATAGTGATGTAAATACAAAAATAATTAAATATTTAGTTTTATCACTTATTCTTTAAATAAACTGTTAAGCATTGTTTCATCTCATTTATCGTCTCCATAGCTAATTTCACTTAACACGACCCATACATAAATTCAAACCTACACTACTTATATTATAACCGCATTTATTTATCATAAATTAAAATTCGGCAATAGAACACTTTAGGGCCTCCAAAATAAGGAGAGAGACTCACCATTGAGTTCCTTCATTTCGCGAACGAGGTTAAAAAAACAAAAAATCGTAATTTTAAATTTTCGCAGCACTTGCTGTCTCAACAGAGGCTCGATTGACACTGTGCACAGCTGTTACCTCTCGGCTTGTAATATAGCTCTAACCACATTCGAGGATAAGCTGAAATTACGTTTTTCGAAGCACCGTATGAAGATACAGATGGTGATGAGTAAACAGCTTAAGTACTTCTTTAATGAATTATATGTTAATTTAGTGATATGATAAATTTGCAATATCAAATAGTAAGGTGAAAATCGAAATTTTATATGTGAGTGGTAGGGGGAGACCTTGGTTGATCTTCCAAAACATAGTATCTAAAGATTCTGGAGGAAGGTCGCGTAAAAAGCACGAGGACCCCTCTGAGGGCATGTATGAAGAGGTTGATGACGGTAGACGAGGCGAAAGAGGAATAAAAAGACCATGACGTTTGTCGTTCTGTTCCCTCTGACTACCCAGCTAGGGATACAGTGTGAAGCTAATATAAGAAGAAGTAGCTGACTGTGATGGTTGTGGCTTCGATGCTCACTCGAGGAAATTATATACTTTTGAAGTCGTCTTCACCTGATCTCCTATATGCGGGGGAAAAATTGCATCTAATAAAAAAACCAGAGTAAATAAGTCTCAAGACACTCTCCTATCTTCTTTTTGAAGAAAGAAAGTGTTTCCTTAAGATAATAGAAGTTCGATTCTATTTATATTAAACAATAAATAATAATATTTTTCTATGTCAAGATAACATTTTATTATCAAGATTAAAAATAAATATGTAAATTGCAAGAATAATCTTAGGATTATTTACTATAAGTGAGTGAGGACCCATTATCTGATAAAGACCATTTCAATCTGAAGTAGATCACTTGGCAATGAAAAATTTACATAGTGTTTTATTATTATTTTTTAATTTAGCTTAAAGACCAGTCATGGCGCAGGGGCACAAGCCTGTGATTGCAAACACGATAGGTCATAGGTTCGATTCTCATTCGAGGAAATGAAAAAAATAATATTTTCATTTCATCGCTCTGGTGCCGAGTCAAAGCACAGTATTGAGCTCCACTACTCAAAACGCAATGCTTCCAGAATACGGCTGAAAATGGAGAACGGAGTGTACACAAAGTTTCACACTAGGTTCCCTTCGCCTATCCTGCCGTGAACAAGAGAAAAGAAAAGAGAATAGAAAAATTGCACATTAATTTTGATTTCCTATTTAATATATTCGCGATATGAGTGTATATAGTAATAAAGAGAGATGAGAGAGATGAGAGAGAGAGAGTAATGTCTCTGTGTGGACACTATGCATTCATATTTAATATCGATCTTCGAGAGTTTAATTCAACGATTTCTTATTGTGCATTTTAATTCATCTGCTAAATTAGTCTCAATAACCTATTCCATACTGATTAATTTGTATACTAAGTATTATGATTATATAAAGCAGTTAGTGAGAAAGTGCACTAACTCTTATAAATAAATGGCCTTAAGAGAAACATTTCTTTAGTACTTTTTTTATAAAACCTAAAAAAATTGAGGATTCCACTCGAGGAAATGAAGTATTTATTTACATTTATATTTTCATTTTTATTTCACGCCGCTCTGGTGTCGAGGCAAAGAGCGGCGTTGAGTTCCGCCACTCAACAGGCATTGCCTCCAGAATTTGGAGGAAAGTGGGGAACGGAGTGTCTTAACACTAGGTTCCCACACCCCTGCTATGTGCGTCATACAGCGTGAAGCTAATGTTTTTTTCTATAATAAAATTTGAACAGGTGTCACTTGGAAACCGAAGAGAGTCAATAAGTATGGATACCCCGCTTCTATAAAGATAATTTTCTTATCTAAGTGTGTAATAACACTTTAAAAATGTTAAAAATTCTCTTTTTAGCAGAGTGTTGTTTCATTCTGTCTATTGAATTCTCTAAAATGTAGCTTACACCATTTGTGTTTAAGCATCTTATATAATACGCCTCTAGCAACCTCATTTACTTGCACGTGTCATCTATACCTACGCAATACCATTTTCTATACAAAATATAATACTTATATATATTATTTACTGAAATATATTTATTATTTTTGTAGCTTATTTAAATTATTTTATGTTAACATAAAATAATAACAAGAAACGTACGAAGCCGTCGTGATTCAGTGGTGCAAGCGGGTATGGTATGGGTTGGATTCTTACTCTCTTTTACTCTCTTATTACTACTCTCACTTAGAATGAGTCATTCAAAATACTTAATTGAGAGCAAAATGTAAGTATTTAATAAATATATTTTTATTTTGGCCCGGCATATTACTCGTACCTACAAAAGATATTTATTTTGTTATATTTACATTTTTGAACCATTTATGTAATAATTGATTTTACGTCAAGGTCCACTTCACAAAGTAGAAGTAGGAAAAGGTTCATTTACATTTTGATTTTGAATTGATAATATTTTTTTATTTATATTTTGAAATATATACACGTAAGTTATTTTGTTGTTCATGTTTGAGAAAGATATTTTTTATAATGTTATTCTTTTTTCTTTTAGTACCTATATCCAAAAAGGGAGGTTGGCGGGAAGCGGATGGGTCCGAAGAGCTGAGGATCGAGTGTGGTGGCGAGAATTGGGGAAGGCCTATGTCCAGCAGTGGACAAAAGATGGCTGTTGAAGAAGATGATGATATACAAAAAATGTACAGTGTTATTAGAAAATAATTATGCAGAATCAGCTTCTCTACTTTCCCATTTTCCACTATATTCTGGAGGTATTTTGACACAAGAGCTAAAAAATTATTTTTTTTCCTCGACCGGGAATCCAACCCACAGTCACACGCTTGTGCCTCCTTGACTGGCCTCGAATGATTACTCAAAATCGATATGCAAATTAAACAAACATTATTTTAAAATGTTTTTGAAAAATCTAATCTAAATATAAAACTAATTATTTTTGATTTTTTGAGGTCAGGAGAGCTTTATTATCAGTAATTTAATAGGTTTGGCCAATTAATAGAAACCGAAATCAGCGTAATAGGTTAAGTATAATTTATTTTTATTTACATAAAATAATAGATATCTTCTGAAGTGCCTGAGGCCGTCGTAGAAATGGATCTCAAGTGTGTGACTGTCTCGCGTAGGCTGTGGGTTCGACAATCATTTGAGGGAAGGAATTATTATATTATATTAATATTTTTATTTCTCTGGTACCAAGGCAAAAGGACTGCGTTTGAGTTCTGCCACTTAATACACAATGTCTCGAAAGGATTCGGCGGAAAGTTGAGAAAATAGTGTCTTAGCACTAGCTTCTATCAAAGTAGAGGTAGAACGTAAACATAAATAATAAATAAAAATACAATGTTAGTTATTTATATTGCTAAGGTAAATGCAAAATAAGGTAAGAAGGTAACTTTTGTAGCTATTACAGATAGATAAAATCGAACCCACAACCGTCATGTTACAGTTACCCTTGTGCCGCTGCGCCACGACGGCCTCAATGATAGAGATAGATGATGATGAATAATCGTTAAATAACTACCTTTTAAGATTTTCTTAGCTAGACGTTATACGCACATAGCGGTGTAGAAGGAACCTAGTGCTAAGACACTCCGCCACTTTTTACCCAATTTTCGAGACAATGTCTTCTTACCAGAGTGACTAAATTAAAATGACTAGACTAAAAAATGTGGGAATTGAGCCTACAGCCGTTGTAGCTACTCTATACAGAACAATCATATTTTTGTTTATAAAAGATAACAACCCGCCCGCGGCTTTGCCATCTTTTGTAGATCTTTTTAAGATATAACATTCTATAGTACCTAGATTATTTTCTCTATCTCTTAACCAGCATTTGTCATATAAGCGCACAGAAACTATGTTTTTACGGTTATCTCGGTGTTACTTTTATGTTATAAATGTATAATAACTCAGTCTCTTTGGGAAAACGTGCCATTGTCACGTGTAGACGTGCCATTTTTTAATTTAGTTTTCTAACTTTGCATTAATTATAATTAACTTTTCTTGGCATTTATCTACATTGAAAAAATAGTATTAAGCGCGGCGTTAAACATCGCCGCGCCCTTTGAATCCAGCGGATTCCCGCTGTCTTTTTAAGGTCGTCGGTCCACCAGGTGGAGTCAATAGATACTAAATCCTTATAAGGCAATATTTTTATTCGTAATGTCAATTCTATACTCAGTGTGAGCGTGTTTATCATATTAAAATTGCTTACCTATATACTGATATATTATGTAAATATTTCATTATTCATCAAATGTCTTGCCTATTGTAATTAATGTGGAGCTTCATAAAATACTAATTAGTTGATAATTGTCATTTACTCACGGTACTCACTCACGATTTATCAAACATAAAAAGCCAGGAGAGAAAATTCCATCTAAATTCGAGAAATTGCATGTTGGGTGGCGGAACTCAACCCCGCAGTTTGATGTTACCGGTGCGGGGAAATAAAAATATACAGATATGTCCTCCGAGTGGGGATCGAATCATCACATCATACGTTTGTGGATGATGAAAGATCATAATTATAGTAAATATTATCAAGAAATAAATAACTGAATAAAAAGACAAAAGGATTGTTTGTTCAAGAATTAATGAGAATGGTGTGAAGCAAGCTTTAATTTTACATATATTATTTACGGACTCTTTAAAACCCCTTATAAACACCCAGACCAATTCGATGGCTCAATCATTTTGCCAGACGGAGATGTACCTTTATTTGGTGCTACCTCTGAAAGGACTAGAAAGAGAGAGAGAAAGAGAAATCTTTCAAGTTAGTGAGTACGCATAACGTCTTAACTACATATTGGACTAATAGTCCTCAAAATTTCGTCTTTTACAAAAACTCAAGCAACATCTCAATCAAAAGAATAGGTCAACTCATTAACTTTGCTATCGCATTAAACAACTTGTGAGATACATTGTGTATATCGCTATGCCAGACATATGTAATTTTTTAAAATATGCATTGAGAACATTTTCTTTTCAATTTAGGAATATTAATTATAATGTAATTTACAACTTACATACCTTACCTTAATTATATATTATATGAGAGCCTCGTTCGTTGATCACCAGGATGCAAAACGGGCAGGTGAGGTTGACAGTTAGAGGGCACTTAGATATTATGTATCCTATATTATACTAGCGCACGCGCGCAGCTTCGCCTGCTTATTTGCACCCTTAGGGTGAATTCTAATAAACCATGACACACAAGTTCAAAGAAATATTTTTATGAGTCTAAGTTTCAAATTTTATAAAAATCGGTGCCGATTTCATTTTTTTTCCATACAAACTATCTACCCCTATTTCACCCCTTTAGGGTTAAAAATTTTCAAAATCCCTTCTTAGTGGATATCCAAATTACGAAAGTAAACATCTGTCCAAATTTCACGTTTCTACGCACAGCGGTTACGGCTGTGCGTGCGTCTTACCTCAGTCAGTGAGGACAAGTCCTTAGAAGATTATAATAGCAATAAAAAAAAAAACCGCCAATTGAAATCGAACTAGTAATAAGCACTAAAACTAAAGGCATTGTTTAAAATACAATAAAATGTTCAATAACACACAAAGAGCAATGTCGTGTTATTCAATATTTATATATTTTATTACTTTATTGTAATGTTACGTATTTATTATGTCAGTGGCTGCCTTTCATTTCCGCGCAGTAGCTAAATATCTACCATTTCATATGGGGTCTAATCTTACAATATACATATAATATTTCAATGCTGAATATTTGTAATAGCAATAGCAGCATAATAGCAGCTGCAAAGTAGGGTAGGTAGAGACAAGGGGGGGGGGGGGTTTCCCAGCTTATTTTTTTTAAATATCGTTTTTTTTTAAATGTCGTACTACATCTCTACCCCTATGCTGTCGAAGCCTAATCCACATATACCAATATTGTACATTTCAGTTTTCTATGTCATGGAGTTTCAACTTTGATTCGTTTGTCAGTCACTCATTGATTAAAGCGAATAGGGAACGCTAGGTTCCCAGGATCCCTCTGTCTTCTCTTTTATGTGCGGAATATACATGATTGTATTGATCGACAAAATGATTCCAATCAATCTAAATGCACTAAGGAATCATTTTGAATCAGTCAGTCAGTAAGGTAATCATTCATAATCAGTGTCTGTCAATGTCTGTCTAAAATATCTGTGGCTATGAATGGACAGTGTCTATTTTTGGCTAAACTTAAAAAATTACATGTACTTAACTCTAAAATATGAGTTCAATATCTTTTTGTTTAATCTGTGTAACAATCGTGAAAAGAACACAGATTATTATTTTAAATTTGGTCTTTTGTGTGTAAAATAAGTGACAAATTAGGTGTCTAATAATACAGTTATTATGCTACTGGCTTTTACAAAGTATTCGTCATTCTCATATAAACGATCAATAGGGTTCTACATGATTTCGTAATTAGGTGTTTAAATTTTTTTATCTTTTATGATGACAGGTAAGGTATCAAAGGTAAACAAGATGATATATTTAGGGAATCCGCAATCTGCCGGAATCCCGTAATCTGCAGGGTAGGCAGAGGGAACCTATAGTTAAGACACTCCGTTCCTAGCTTTTCTTCGGATTTTGGAGACATTGCGCGTGCGTTTCGAAACTCAACGCTATGCTTTACCCCGACATTAGAGGGAATTATTGAAATATTTAAAAATATTAAATATTTCATTACCTCGAATGAGAATCGAATTTACAACCTGTCGCGCTTACAGTTACGCACTGGGCACAAGTGCACTACGACTTTTAATAACATTGACCTATGCCTCGTTATAAACAAAAGAAATAAGTAATGTCATTGACTGTTATTACATTTTTGTGAAAGGCTCAAAAAATGAAGTTGATAAAAAATAAATATATATATATTAAAATGAATGTTAAAATTTATGTTAAAAAGAAACATTTAAAAAAAAAGGGCTACGCATATGTGACTAAAGTGAATATCTGAGTTTTATTTAAAAACTGTAATAAGTAAAAAAATTTTAAATAAGACTTATACTTTCTACACAACGCTAGAAATATCCAATTTGCATAAATACATATATTACGTTAAAGAGGGGCCATCCGTGGCGCAGAGGCACGAGCGTGTAATCGTAAACGCGAGAGGTCGTGAGTTCAATTTCCACTTGAAAAAATTATATATATTATCATATCTTCGCTCGAGTGTCGAGGAAAGTCGCGGCGTTGAGTTCCGCCCCTTGACATGCAATGCCTCCAGAATTCAGCGGAAAATTTGGAGCGGTATGTCTTAATACTAAGCTCTATCCGCCTATCCTGCTACATGCGTGAAGTTGGAAAAAACGTACGTTTATCTATCTCTACTTTTCGAAGCTGATTTATGTCAACTTTTCGACTGCCCCTAGGTAAAGGTAGATAGGTATTGAAAGCGCACGAATTGCAATTTCCTTTTATTGCTGTTTTAAACTATTAGTTATGTTAATAAAGTTTTCAATTTCAAACTATATTTCTTAGTACTTACTTTAAAAGTTTTCACTTTCTACACTTTACCTGGAGACCATCGTTTTCAAGGCCGTGTCTTGAATTTTCTTAAATAAATAAAGGGAAATAAAGAGGTCATTGTCATTGAAGCATAGGGGCGCACGAGGCTAGACGAGAAATTCTCTATTTGCATAAATAAATAAAAATAAAATAAATTATGTTAAAAAGAAACCATCGTAGCGCAAGAGCGCGACAGTTGTGGGTTATATTCCTATTCGAAGGCGTCCAATATTTAATATTTTCATTTCTTTGAAATTATATCTCTTATAGTAAAAGGACAGGATCATCATCATCCTCCCTTGTCAGGTGGACCGACAATCCATGGGGAAGAAAGGTCCTCGAATGGCGACCACGTCTCGGCAAAAGGAGTACAGGCCGCCGTCCAACCAGGTGGACCGACGACCTTAAGAAGACAGCGGGAACCCGTTGGATTCAAAGGGCGCAGGACCGGACGGAGTTGCGAGCTTTGGGGGAGGCCTATGTCCAGCAGTGGACCTTAAAAGGCTGATGGATGGATGATAGTAAAAGAGGCTTTGCGCGTACATGCATTTCGAATTTGAACGGAAAGTTGAGAATGGAGTGTCCCGAGCCTCCCGAGCCTTGTTCTCACTAATTGACCTTTAGAGGTAACTCCTACTATGTTTAAAAGGTGCCTTGTTTTTTTTTTACAATCTATTTATACATTATAAGTTTTCTTAGATAATATTGTAATATTAATTTCCACAAATAATATTATATGACAAAAATGATGTAGAAAAATAGTAATTACAACGAGGTCAATATAATTAGTTTAAATATTTATGTTAGTTTATATTACACATTTTGATAAAGTATGTCCGTGGTGCTTTAAAAATGTCATAAATTTATAATAACCAGATATATCAAAAAATATGTATTAGCTTTAGTTTTTTTTTAATTTGAAGCTATTTTATGGCTGTTTTAAAAGTCGACCGGGGAACTACCATTTAACCTAATATAGGACTTCTTTTAAAATTTCAACAAATATCTGTAACAAATAAGATATTTCCAAATATAACACATCCCGGGGAACTTTCCTAAGCTTCGTATTTAGTAATGCGTAGACATAATTCATAATAGATGTTAAAATCTAGATGTCTAAAAAATATAGAACATAATTGGTAACGAATGGTAAAATATTATTTTAATTAGAATAACCCTGCTAAGTCCGACGTAACTAGATCTAACTATTGTATAATAATATAGTTATTAGATTTCAACTAGATTTTTCCTCAAACGAATGAATTAATCTCAATTCTATTGTTAAATATACGGCTAGTTATAAGTTAAAAGGACAAACAAAATGCTAATGTAATATATTTAGATATTCTGCTTTTTTTCTAAAATAAAACAATATTTTTCAGGAAAATAATCTTGGAAACTCTAGCTGAATTCATTATTAGCTGTAATTACATCTAAAGTGCGGGTAATTTTCATGTCGGAAAAGAATCGTGACTGGAAAGGTAACCGCAATACAATGTCATGGTTTATTTACATATTATATATTTATACCTTATAATTCATATATTTCTGGACCAAAGAAGTGATAGTAGAATTAGTTATATATTTATTTATTTGATAATACACGAGTAATAGGATTATCCATCATCTCCTGATTTTCTGGCTATAGTTATATAAAAATAACTCTTTGAATCAGCTTCACGCTGTATCCCGCACACAGCAGGGTAGGCAGAGGGAACTAAGTGACACTCCGTTCCCCACTTTCTGCCGAATTCTGGAGGCATTGCGTGTTGAGTGGCAGAACTAAACGCCGCGCTTTTGCCTCGACACCAGAGCGAAGAAATGGAAATATAAACGTACCGCACACCCGTCGCGTTACAGTCACACCCTTGTGCCGCTGCGCCACGACGGCCTCTACTCTCTTTCTCTCTCTTTGAAATATACACGATATAGATTTTCATATTTTTTATATCACATAGGACAGTTCTTATAGTTTATTCAAAATATTATTGATTTCGTACGAATATATATGTAAATGGTAAATATATAGAAAAAGTTAATTAGTTAGTTCTTACCTATATACTACTTAAAGCTTGTAACTTAAAATAAGTAAATGCAAAAGATCTGTATTAATATTTTTGCCTATCAAATGCTAATACTTTTTCTATAATTAGCTTATATATTTTTTAATAATTATTTTTTGGACAGCAGCTTTTTCTTGGTCAGTGATTAGGTTAAAATCGATACAAATTTCAAGGTACTATATCACAGGAAATGCTGTTTTAATTTTAATTATAAATGTATTTAGTATGTCCTATCCTATGTATATAGTGACGTAAAAGGTCATTTGTGCAGTGATTTTTCACTGCACTCGTGATATTTATGCCATTAGCCTCATTTAATTTAGATTTAGTATTAATCAATTTTGTTTGTCAATAATTAAATGGTTTTTTAATCAAAGCTTAAACAAAATTTAATCAAATATTTTTGTATCGCTTATATCTGCTTGAAATTATTAATTTGAGAATTTCATAATAAATGAATCCAATATTATTAGCTTTTCGACATACACATAAGTTGTGTATTCCTATACCTTTAATTGGATGTAATATACTATTCCTTATAAGCAATAACTACGAAAATCGTAAACTATGATACATATTAAAGAATTAATATTCATATCAATATGTCAAACAACGACAAAAATTATGGAAAAATCTATGGTCAACAAAACTATTGAGATATCCAAAAAATAGTAGGAAGGTCAAATAACATGTTTTTAAAAATTAAATTTAAGACAACGTTAGAATTTTTAAATTAAGCTTCCGGAGTACCTACATGGTATTTACATACATCATAATTATATGTATATGTCGTATATATTGTTCCATTCATTTGCGATTTTATTAGACATGTGTGTGACAGGCCCCGTTACATGCAAAGGAAATCTAGTGTCAACACCCTCTGTTCCCATTAAGACACTTCCGTTCCCCACTTTCCACTGAACTCTAGAGGCATTGCGTGGTGGTGAAACTCAGCGTCACTGTTTGTCTCGTTACCAGGGAATTGAAAATAATACATTTTCTCAAGTGAAAATCGATCCCAAAATTCCCAAAAAGTCGCGTTTACTCTGGCCTCAATATTGCATATATAATATACTATGTTATACTTATCTTACTACAGTGAAGGCCATGCAAAATGTTTTTGCGCTCATTATAATAGATATATTATATTTTTTTATTGTAGTTGGTGAAGAAGACAAATTTTCTATGTATTTAAGTATAATTAACTGTAGCGTTCTGTCTGTGTAGTGCGTACGTAACCACATGTTTACTGTGTTAACGGATATCTGTAACACAATAGGTAGACCTTGGCAATACATGTGTCCTCAGACAAGGTAAAGGTAAAAATATATTAGCTGTGAAGGCAAGTCACCGCAGGAGCGTAACGGAGCAGGTTGTGGGTTCGATTCCTACTGTAAGAAATTTTCATTTCCTCGTTCTAATAAGGAGGCGCGATATTGAGTTTCGCCTTTGAACAGGCATTGCCTCCAGTAACCGGCGGACTGTCGGGAACGGAGTGTTCGTACACCAGGTCGAGAATTTCCATCTTCCTACCCTGCTATGGGAAAGCTACAGTCTCCATACGTAGGCTCTATGCAGCGTGAAGTAAAAAAAAAACGACCTTATTGACTAATGATTTAGCCTAACACAACCAGTAAAAAAATATAAACTAAGAACGATGTGAAAAAAAATAAAAGTTTTTTTGTATATTTTGAAAGTAATGAAAATTAGTTTACTGGCAAGTAGCTTTTTTTAGGTTTTATTAGTCTCTCTATTCCTTTGAATATTTTAAACAGATCCAAACTTACGATTTTTGGTATGACTGATATAAAAAAAATCCGAATAGTGAAATTATAGAGTTTATAATATTTTATTTCATAGAAAAAATAAATAAAAACTTATAATGCCACATATAGGGTATTTCCAGTAGACCTACAAATATGAAAATTGGCAAGAAGTAAAAACTTGCAGTCGAAACACAGCCTAAATGAATGAAAAAATCCGAAAAAAATTACTAATAACTTTTTCACGATGACCAAAATTCCTGAAATTGGTATGGGACACTCAGTGGGGGTGTCCGATTCGCACTTCATCGTTTTTTTCTCATTTATGGTAACTTTCCGGGTATACTCTTGATAGAGTATATCCGGAAAGTTACCATAATTAAATTTTGCAAAAAAAAACAACAACCATAGAATAAGAAATTAGGAGGTTGATTGATTGTTCAGTCGCTGATTTTGATGTATGATCATGTATATATTAATTATTTATTTTTTATTGCGTCGTTTGATTTAGATATATTAACGATTCTTTACATTTTTAAGTGTTATTCCATTCAGGAAAGAATAATATTTCTTTAGAAAATCGTACTCTACTAACCACTAAGTGCTCTCCAAGAGGCATGAGTTCAAATCCTTATGTTTTCTAAATAAGTATTAGAGGATTACTTATTGCTTGCTCACTGAAGTTAAATAGTGTGTACTTTTGCTAAACGTCATTACAGCTGCGGGTATGGCTGTACACTATGGAGTGTTGGTTCCGACGTTGTTATAAGGCATACGGCATTATACGGCAGCGAAAAGTGGGTATTACAGAAGAAGAATGAAAGAAAGATGAATGCCGTGGAGATGCGATCTCTTCGTAGGATATGCGGAGACAGCTTAGCTGATCGAATCCGCAATGAACAGATACTCAGAATGGCAGGTACTAGCGAGGATGTCACGGTGAGAATGAAGAAGAACGTGCTCAGCTGAAGCTGAAAGAATGGAAAAAAATATTTATGATGGAAAAGTGAGTGTTAGGGAGGTAGGGGGAGATCTCGGTTAGACCTTCGAAAACACAGTATCAAAGATACTGGAGGAAGGTCACGTAAAAAGCATGAGGAAAATGATAAAGGCATGTAGGAAGAGGTTGATGACAGTAGACGAGGCGAAAGAGGTATGTAGAGACCGAGCGTCTCGCGAGAGTTAAGTTAAAAAAAGAAACCTTTAATTATTAACTATGTTATTTCGAATCAGTGTTAAAACAAACAAACAATGATCAAAGACTAATTATTATCGATCATTAAATTACCCTTCATTAAAGGGAATCAAATGAAATTAACTCCAGCGATAAATTAAAATTCCGAAAAGTGCACGCGTCGCGTGTCTTAGCTGGGTACTGAGTTATTAAAATTAATATTTAAAATATTGTTTATTATTTGCCTTTCAATTTGTTGTTAAACGAATAAATTATATATAATAGAATCCACGTTGTATCTCGCACACAGCAGGGTAGGCAGAGGGAGCCTAGTGTTAAGACACTTCGTTCCCCACTTTCTGCCGAATTTTGAAGGTATTGCGTATTGAGTCGCAGAACTCAACGCCACGCTTTGCCTTGACACAAGAGCGAAGAAATGAAAATATAAATATTTATTTTTTTCATATTAGATATATAGAGGATTGATGCCTGACTGGCTTATGTAAATAATTTATTCTTGCATTGGAAATACTTATGTAGATGCAGCTCTACCCACCATATATATATTTTTAAATGGCTCCATTGTTGACTCCCAATGCCACTAAACATTTGCAAATATTAAATACTAGCGGCCCGCTCGCGGTTTCACCCGCGTGAACTATGTTATTATTAATTTCTGTCTCCATGACTACGTCCTAGTGACGTCTATGCAAAATTTGAGACTCCTAGCATTTGTAGTAACGAAGTTTCATACAAACTTTCGACCCCAAAAACAACCCCTTAGAAGACGAATATTGCAAATTCCCGTCTTAGCGAGCACCTACGTCCTATAAGTAACTCCTATGCAAAATTTGAGATTTCTAGCACTTGTAGTTTCTGAGATTTCGTGATGAGTGAGTGACCTTTCGATTTTATATATATAGATGTGTAGGCGTGTGACTGTAAAATAAATTCGATAGGTTTGTGGAGGAACTGACATACTTAATATTTTCATTTCTTCTTTCTGGAAAATGGTGCACTACGTGTCTTAATGCGGGATACAGCGTGAAGCTGATTTTGATTAAAAAAAAACAAACTATTTCTAACAAGTAGGTATCAAACAGTTAACCTCGCCACAAACCATTATGTACAAGAACACCTACTACAACCTAATACGAAATTTTGCGAAATAGCGCACGACCTCTCGACTAACGTCACCTGGCCTCTAAGGAACATTAATTTTGGAAAAATAAAATATATTCAAAAATAGTAATATTTTGGATTTCATTACTGCTGTATATAATCTATATATATAAAAGGACTTGTCCTCACTGACTGAGGTAAGACGCACGCACAGCCGTAACCGCTGATGGTAGAAACGTGAAATTTGGACAGATGTTTACTTTCGTAATCTGGACATCCACTAAGAAGGGATTTTGAAAAATTTTAACCCTAAAGGGGTGAAATAAGGGTTGAATGTTTGTATGGAAAAAAATTTAAATCGGCACCGATTTTTATAAAATTGTAAATTCAAACTTTTATAAATATTTAATTGAGTACGTGTTTCACGGTTTTTTAGAATTTACCCCCTAAGGGTGCCAATAAGGGGTTGAAAGTTTGTATGGAAAAATCTTTAAATCGCCACCGATTTTTATAAAATTCGAAACTTAGACTTAAAAATATTTAATTGAATACATGTTTCGTGGTTTATTTTAATTCATCCCCTAGGGGTGCAAATAAGGGGTTGAAAGTTTGTATGGAAAAATCTTTGAATCGCCACCGATTTTCATAAAATTCGAAACTTAGATTCTTAAAAATATTTCATTGAACACATGTTTCGTGGTTTATTTCAATTCATCCCCTAGGGGTGCAAATAAGGGGTTGAAAGTTCGTATGGAAAGTCTCTAAATCACCACTGATTTTTAAAAGATTTGAAATTGAGACTCTTAAAAATATTTCATTGAACACGTGTTTCATGGTTTATTAGAATTTACCCTTAAGGGTATTATTACCCTATTACCCGCAGGCGAAGCTGCGCGCGTCCGCTAGTTAAATATATGCGGAAAAAAATAATTTATATTCTAATATTATTGATTTTCGTGTTTCTGTACGCGTTACGTAAATGGAATTAGGGAATACGCTGACCACGTCACCTGTATTCACCGGTGTAATCGTGACCACCGTTTCAAAAATATATAATACTAAATGTATACGCAATGAATCCGGTTAAAAAGTTTCATTGGAAACTTATGTTAAAAAAATATAATTTTGACGGATAAGAACGAGTCTCGTAAGTTCATTTAACATGAGAAAAAAATTATATAAAATTGCAAAAAAGAAAAATTGATAAGGATAAAAGATGTCCGAATATTTCGAACAGGTTTTAAAATTAAAGACGACTCATAAATTAAGTTCAAAACAGCACCTTCAAAGATACATTTTATCATGCTGGAGTGGTGAAATTAAAAGAATTAGTTGCCCCAAAGGGCTTCCATAATTCTTGGAATTGGTTTGGTTTTTACTTCCATTTAATTTAATTTTCATTAAAAATCTTAGAATATACATATAAAAATTTTAAATTTCACTTAAATAGATGGAAAACTCATATGAAATGAACAGCTGTAATATAATCGTATGTTTTGATTGCTAATCAGCTAGACACTGATGGAGTAATTAGAGTTGTGGTTACAAAAACCACTTTCCTGTGGTCAGGCTATTAATATAACGTGATAGGTTGTATATCTTATAACATAATTACAAATTTAGTATTTTGAGGCTGTCTTGGTGCAGGGGTTCGTGGGTTCAGTTCCCACTATAACTAACTCTCATACGTTCATACCCACGAACATATGAACGTATGAGAGTTAGTTTACTAATTTACTAGTTTTAGATATAACTTTACCTCCTAATTCTTTGTACAATTCTTTTTTTTACTCTTTTATTAATAAATTTCATTCAATATTTACTCCCAAAGAGATTACAATTACCGATAGTCCTATCTTTGGTGACTGGGCCACAGCAGGTATTTATAAGAGTAGGGAGACGCTGTATATGTTATATTATGAAAAACAGTTTAATAGTGGTGAAGAGTTTAAAGAGTACTTAAAATCTTACTCTAAAATTTTCAAGTGTTTGCAAAATTGCAAAATCTTTATTTATTAAAACAAAAATCAGAAATAGTAATAACAAAATTGAAGCCACTTGGAAGGTTGTTAATGCCGAGACTGGGAGAACTAGAGTGAAAGATTCTAATTTTAAACTTAGTATTGACGGTCACATTGTTGATTCCGATTTGGAAGTGGCCATTGCATTTGAAAAGTTTTTCTCTACTTTCCCAGTCAGTCTAACAAACGATTTAGGTTCTTCTACCACTATTGCAGAATCGTTAATTAAAGACAATGTTCCCGAATTTTATAATGGTTTCGTTTTCCGTCATGTAAATTATTCAGACATTAGTGTAGCTTTCAAATCAATTAGTATGAAAAAGACAGCCGACTTGTGGGGTGTCTCAGTTAATATCATAAATTCTTTAATTGATATTTTGATTCCTGATTTAGTTACAATTTTTAATAGATGTATTGATTGTGGAGTGTTTCCTGATTTGATGAAATATAGTAAAATAACTCCATTGTTTAAATCAGGTAGTACGCAAGACCCTACAAATTTCAGACCGATTTCAGTACTACCTACGTTTAGTAAAATTTTTGAAAAGCTGATACTCAGTCAGCTTCTTACTTATTTTAATAAAAATAAATTACTGCATACAGGTCAATTTGGTTTCACTCGTGGAAGGTCAACATCTGATGCTGGGGTCAAATTATTAGAGAGTGTATTCGCGGCTTGGGAGGAGTCACGTGATGCCTTTGGGGTGTTTTGTGACTTGTCCAAAGCATTTGACTGTGTGCAGCATAAAACTCTTATCAGGAAGCTACACCACTATGGTATAAGAGGCATTGCTTTGGATCTTCTCACTTCTTATTTAAGTGATAGGATTCAAAAAGTAAATGTCAACGGGAAACTATCACACGGGTCACCTGTAGCATTGGGGGTGCCACAAGGCTCTATTCTGGGTCCGTTTTTGTTCCTTTTGTACATCAATGACTTACCTCACCTTATGAGAGATATCTGTGAAATAGTGTTGTTTGCAGATGATACATCTTTAGTTTTTAAGGTTAATAGACGGCAATTGGAAATTGACGATGTAAACAATGCTCTTTCTAGGATATTACACTGGTTTAGTGTCAATAACTTGCTTTTAAATAGTAGTAAAACTAAATGTATCAGGTTCTTTACTAAGAATGTGCAACAAGTAGAAACCAGGGTTTTGATGAACAATGAGGAACTTAAAGTAGTTAATGAAACTGTTTTCTTAGGTATAACATTAGATGCTAAGTTACAATGGGGTCCGCATATAGAAACTTTATCTGGTAGACTTAGTTCGGCAGCGTATGCTGTCCGTAAGATTCGTCAACTGACCGATGTTGACACCGCGCGTTTAGTATACTTCAGCTATTTTCATAGCATTATGTCTTACGGCCTATTACTTTGGGGCAGTGCCGCTGACATAGATACCATTTT
>JAEBDU010011890.1:0-28900 GCA_016802625.1 Heliconius numata
AAAAACTCTTTATTACTCCAATTTATTTACACGAATCTCTCCATTTGGACTCTACGTTTCACACTTTTAATTATTTTCTTCCATCAACCACCTATTAATTGCGTTTGTGTAAAGCGTTTCAGTAAATAAAGTTTATTTCGCGAGGATTTAACGTTACCAGGGAATACATAGAGGGAATTTGTAGTTTTTTTTTAAATTGTCGGTACAACTGCCTATTATGGCTTGAAGTAATCGAATATAAAATACTACTTCGATACCCGCGTGATGTAAATATTAGGGTTAAAGGTAAATTAACAATACATTATTTAAAAATGTAAATGAAATCAGCATCACTCTGTATCCCGCACACAGCAGTGTAGTAGGCAGACCTAGTATTAAGACACTCCGTTCTACACTTTGCGCCGAATTCCGGAGGCATTGCGTATGGAGAGGCGGAACTCAACTATAAATATAAATAAATATTTCATTTCATCTAGAGGGGATCGAACACGCAACCAGTATTTGTGCCATGCTTGTGCCCCTTCACCACGACTGGCTTCTATACTACTTGTTGGTTAAATTAAATTTACGATATTTCTGTAATAACATATTTATATAAAATAAAAAAATAGGGAAATTTTATTTCGTCAAATTCTAATTAATTAATTTAATGAAGAAATCGCTTAATGTCCAATTTACTAACTATATATAAATTATTTAAGTGTTTAAGTTTCAACTAACACCGTCGTGCCGCGACATAAGCGAGCGACTGTAATCGCCAATTTCCAATTGGGATAATTCAATATTTAATATTTTCATTTCCTCGCTCTGGTTACGAGGCAAAGTGCGGAGTCGAGTTCTGTCACTCGCATTTCCTCAAGAATTCGGCAGCAAGTGAGGAACGGAGGTATTTAAATGGGAACTAGCACTACGTTTCCAGGGTCCCTCTTCCAAGATTTTATTATAAGTATAGATATGAATAATCAAGCAAGAGTATAGGGCATACTCTTCATTAATTAATGGGGAAATATTATATTTAGCGTATGTACGAAGCGTAGCGTGGAGTTTCGCCACTAAAAATGCATTGTCCCAAAAATTCGGCGAAAAGTGGGGAACTGATCATCTAAATACCACATTCCCGGTCCCTATCCTATAAGCGGGATATATTATGAAGCTATACTTAAATTGATGTCTTGAATAATTATTTAAACGAAGATACCATTGACGAGGTGGTCTTGCAATTGGGATATTGGAAAAAATAATTGAAATAAGTAAAAATAGAAAGATGTGGTACCTATACGATATATCATAATAATATGGACATACGGAGGCCCGAATTAAATTGTGTCCAAGGGCACCGATATATATAAAATATATCGGTGCCGGCACGGCACTGACAATAAGAAACCAAATAAATCATAGGTTATAGAAGTAGTCATTCGTGTGGTAGGGCAGAGGCCTTAATAATGAACACACAGGCAGAAAAAAGGGAAAATGGCAGGTTACACTGGCACTGTTATGGTGCTTGAGTGCGGGAAATCAAAACTCACTTCGAGCTTCACGCTTTATCCCGCATATAGCAGGATAGGTAGAGAGAACAGTGTCAAGACACTTCGTTCTACATTCACCAGAAAGTGCGGCGTTGGTTTCCATCACTCAACACGCAATATAACGCAAGTGTCTCGGGATAATAAAAAAAACATACCAATGTAAATAGTTAAGAAAAAATATGAATAGTACCTACGTGAGTAGGAAAATACATCATACCTATCTACATATTATATTTAATTAATTCTTATTAATTACTAGCGATCCATAATCGCGGGTTCGCCCGCTTTAACTACACAATAATTTATTTAGTAATCTAAATTACTTTCGTGTTCTAATAACAGTACCGTTTTAAAGACAATATCCATATTTAATTAGGTATACTTGTTTTTACCTACGGCTTTGTTCGCGTCGTCAAATGAATTAACGTGTTAAAGGAGTAACGTTTTCCATAAAAGTAATATCCAATCCAACATTAATTTTAAATCGAGTTCCTAAGATTAGCGCATTATACAAACAAACACTTCAGCTTTATAATATTTACATAGATATACACAAATTCGAAGTAAAATAAGTTTATCTATAAATCAACATCATATCATTTTACTCCTTAACATTTTTTAGCTTCATTTTGCAATTCCAGTAACGCTGACAAAGGAAAATAAAATTAGCAGAATAACACGTGTGCAAAACGAATACAATAGACGTATTATTTTTAATTTACACGGAAAAATAAGTTATTATAGAATAATAATTTATTATTTATTGAGACCTGGCGTGGCCTAGCGGCACAATTGTAGACGAGACAAGAGACTGTAGATGAGACTGATTGTGGATTTGATGCCCACTTGAGAAATGAAACATTTAATATTTTTATTTCTTCGCTCTGATGTCGAATCAAAGCGCGGCGTTGAGTTCTGCCATTCAACACAATGCCTACAGAACTCGACGGAAATGGGGAACGGAGTCTTAACATTAGGTTTCCTCTGCCTACCCTCCGATGAATACAGAGCTTCAAACTGATTTATTTTATTATATATAATAACAATTCTTAAGTAGTGTATGTATAAGTATTTTAATTTTGCAAATTTTGTATATATTTCTGCGAAGACAATCGAAATAGAATACCACTGTATATGACGCATTCTAAGTATCCTAGAAACTGACCGCATGTGCAGTGGTTTACATCAAAACGATTAACTCAAGTAAAATGGCTTACAACCTTTCTTGATAAAAGGAATATCCAACACAAAATATCCAACAGATTTATACAGACAATTACTAAAAGGAGAGCTTTATGCTGTTTCAGGTATAGCAGGATAGGCAGAGGGAACCTAAGTTAAGAAACTCCTTTCTGTACTAATTTGTATTAATGAAGACAATACAGGGTTGAGTTCCGCGAGTTCATATGATAACCATTCATAGTAAACCATAAATATGCTATAAAGAAAATATATGTAATATGCTGTTATGCTGTTGCAGACTATTTTGTAGATGGTTTTCATATATGTATACAATTTCATAATAAATTATTTATCGAGTAAGGCTTAGCCAGCACTTGCAACATAAAAATGTGTTCTTTGAGAAATTTTCTTATATAACTCTGGCTTTACTTTTATATAATATGCATATATTATATACATAATATAAGCTTCATTCAGCCATTAGTTAGTGTTAGTGAACAAGGAACCTGGGAATCTCGTGTTAGGATACTCGGTTCCCAATAAGATACTTTGGTTCCCTACTTTCCACTGAATTCTGGAGGCATGTTGAGTAAAAGAAAAATAATTTATAATTAACTAGCACATGCGCAGCAGCCTCTACATGTATTTATCATCCTAAGATACATCATTCCATGTATTAAAAACCTTTAATTTCTATGTTGATTAATCATTAATCGCACAAAACAATTTTATTTTTACTTTACAATCTATTTCATTTTACAATCTGTTTATCTGGGGGCTTAAAATGAAGACAAAAAGTATTGCTTACCTGTACTTCCTTATTAATATCTTCATATTCGTTAATAGAGTAGCAAACATTAGCGCTATAACCATGGTTTACAGTACATGCTTGGAATCCATAGAAGGTTTGTTCTATAACATTTGTTATCATGTATGCCATCATGTAAAAAAACATGACGGGTTCCACTGTTATGTATTTGTACCATGGTTTTCTTTTGTCTTCCTAAAATATAATAATAAAGTTAAATATGTGATTATAATTGTTTGTTTTGTGTGTTGAGTGGCAGAATTGTGCTGCACTTTTTCTTCTTACTAGAGTGAGTGAGTATGAAATAGAAAATAGTCTTGTCAAGAGGGAATTGAACCCACAACAGTAATTTGTTCAGTCAGACACTGTGCCATTGCCATTTTAATGGTATTACTGTACACAATTCTTTTAATAGCAAGGAACTACATAACATACTAGTTTGGTTTTCTGTAAACATGTAATTATTTAATAAGCAAATACTAATAAATACTTTTAAAATTAAATTTTGAATAACAATCATTAACCAAATCTCTTTATCCAGCTATATATGATTTGTTTCCTAGTTTTTGTTTTTTCTTTAAGTCATAAGAAATATTTTGCTCCTTAATAATTGCATCACAATTTTATGAGGGTCTGAAAAGTTGAGGATAATTTTCGATAGTTTAATAAGTACAATGTTACTATTTAAATAAATATAGATAATAACGATTAAACGATAATTATTAGTTAACATAAAAAATATATCGCAGGTTATCTTAATGTTTCTTAATAAAATAAAAGTTGAACACTAACCAAGTAACATGTTTGTTCAGACTCCTTTGCATTCATTTATAAATTTATTATACCTAATATATTAACAAATATCTTGTTATAATCACTAATAGATTTGTTTAATATCACAAATTACACAACCACACTGTCGCGGCACGTTTAAAAAACAACATTGTAAACATTGCAATACGCGGGCATAATAATTGCCGCCAATTGACAGATGTAGATTATATAATATAATATTTGCGCACGACCAAATGTCAAATGTGTATTTACAGATAAAAAATAGTTTACTGAAAAATTATTCAAAATACAATATTTAACGTCGTAATATTTTAAATAGGCTATTGTAAATTGTCATTATTTTGTAGTAAACATTAAATTTTATTAAGAAGTAAATTATTTAAAATAATGTATATAGGCATAAAAATACAGTCATTATAATGTAAATACTAACAGTATTTTGAACACTGTCCAGTGTGCACTGCATCTAATTATATCGAAACAACTTCATTATGGAGATATTGGCGGGAAATAAAAGTTTTTTATTTACAGAATAACAGAAGTCAGAACTGCAAATAAACTCTCTGAGGTAATAATCTTAACGTGCAATATATTTTTCATTAAGACTTATCAACTTTTAACTTTTACCAACGTTTTTTCCTTTAGATTATATTTCAAATACATACAGCAGGTTTGCTTATAATTTATATTTCTTTTAAAATCTAATAAATGCCATCACATAATTCTGATAGAAGACAATATTTAAGAATATTTTGACATTTGTCAATCAAAGAATAAACCTCGAATATATTATATCTTATACCAATAATATGCCTCCGGCTAAAAAAAAATATACTTTGAATACTAAACCGGTTCGTTTATATGTTTATTGCTTAGTTTCTGTTTTATAAATAATTCCTATAGTTTAAAATGAAATTTAGACCGATTCGTTGAGAAGTGAATGTATAAGAATATAATATGTATATTTTAGCCTATAAATCTGATTGCTTTACGATCCACTCCAAGATTTGTAATGATTATAAATATTTGGCACGGTAGTGCAATCTCACAATTATTATATTACAATATAAATAACTTATTCTTTCTCAATAATAATAACAAAATATTATATTTACTTTACCCGACTTAAACTTCCAGAATAATTTCGGCGCCAGTGTATTTAACAAATATTGTCTGTCAACGCAAACTTGCTGTTTTTGCATCTTACCTAGAACGGCCACTATTATTATAGCTGTTTGCGGCTTATTTATAAGTTTATGTTATATTTATATTTATTTCATCGGCGAAGAGATGTTACTGAAAATAGGCTTTAGTCCTGTATCAGCACAGGTAGTAGTTCATATTTATGCTGTAGCAGGTATTTTAATGTTCTCAGTGTACCTTATATTGTTTATTGCTTCTGTAAGTCATAATGAGTCGTTAATTTTATTGTATCAGTGGACTGTTGTTTTATTTAGTGTGGTAGATGTGATTGTTATTTCATATATCAGTGTTATATTAATTATTCACGATGATTTACTATGTGGAATAGTTTTATTCTTTATAACAATTTTTTATTGGATATTTTTTTATTTATTAATATTTCCTGTAATAAACGGTTTTAGAAGAAGCATTCACACGATTGTTATAGTTTTGACGTAAATTCAAGTTTAACTGTGTAACTTATTTTATATTAACATACCTATATAAGGATTAGGTTTCATTAAATCTAAATGGAACTAATTATATACTGATGTTATTTCTTTATAGAATTTTTATTATTTACTTAAGACTTTCTTACTGGTGTACGTTATATTTTTTCAGCTTCACGCTGTATCCCGTGAATAGCAGGGTAGACAGAGATAATATAGTGTTAAGTCACACCGATATCCTCTTTTCGCCGAATATCCGAGTCACTGCGAGTAGAGAAACTCAACACGTAATGTCTCGAAAATTCGGCTTGGTACGAGCACTGCACTGGAAACATGAAGTTTATTAACAACAAAATATATAGGCTTGATTAGAACAGCGTTCCTTCTCTCTTCTTTCTTCTAAAAATAAGCAGAAATAGTGAAGGATATTAGCATATTCTCTCGACATATCTCTAATGGTTTAAGAGATATACTTGCCAATAAGATAGCATACAATTTAATATCTATACTTCTAAAGTAATATTAAAAAGGTAAAAAGATATATTTATATAAAAATATGTTTATAGTGATATTAGATTAAGAGATGCACAGATCACCTAATATTGTTGTGAAAGCATTTTAATTAGACAAACTTTGTAGTCACATTGTACCATAATGATGAATTGAATCTTTGACTGACGGACTAGTCTCCTTATTCATTTCTGTAAATAAAAATAATCTTGTCATATTATGTATTTGTGTAGTTCAATTGACACCTAAATCAATTCGTTTTCCACCTCTAGCTAACATTTTCAAGAACACATGATGGATGACAATGGAGGAAGGTCATGTAAAAACCATGAGAACCCCTCAGAGGTGAAGAGAGGAGATGAGGAGAGGAAGAGAAGGAGGAGGAGAAAGAGATATGCAGGGTCCGTAGCATTTGGCACTCCACTAGGGAAAGCGTGACATCAAGTTTCAGAACCTAGATATATTTATACCTTTTAATTGGCTTATTAAATTAGATTTGACTTTAAGATTTGGCTGTTAAATATATCTGCGTTGCGACATTATTAACATAAAATAATATAAAACATTTATAGTTACTTTATTTCGAATAATGCAAATTTCAAAATAAATTATGAATTGAAATAATAAAACATATTATATTTATTAAATTATGAAGTAAATTAATTTACAAAAAATAATAATATGATACAAAATTAATATTGTTCACAAATTCCAATATGAAATTCTCGTTTGTTTGTAAAAAGATTGTGTATTAATTATTTGTTGAACATATTGTAGAGTAATATCAGATTTCGTATGAGTAATTATATGTAGGTACGTATTAATAATATGACACCTAGAAATTCAAAATATTACAACAGGCAAAAAAGTTTTTGGAGCACATATTTATTTATTTACATTTTTTATATACATTATTATTAATCTTAGAACGATAGTATTAATTAAATAATTGAAAATGACTACTGACATTGACTAGAATATTTAATATTTTATTATCATATATTTATCAAAAATGTCGTTTAATTACTTATGATAACTTAATTTGTAAACTTATATTTTATACACAGACTAAAAATATAGTTACAATTTTTTATAAAAGGTTTAGGGGATTCCCAAAATAAGTTTTATCATTTTTATTCTTTTACAGTCAATAAATTTATATTTAAAAAAATATAATAATTACCCAATACATTATTTTATTATTAACGAACATTGAAAAAAAAACAATCTCCCGAAAAATAACTTTACTTAAATCTATACAAAGATATGTACAATTCCTCAATAAACTTTGATTTAATGAAAACAAATCATCGAACACATTTTTTATATAAAATTAAGCGACAGTATATGCTAATATTCTACAAAGTATCGCATTAATATCTTCATTAGAGGAAGTGGAAAATAGAAGATGTTCCAGGAGATCGGTGCTAGCGAGACAGCAGATGCTGGGCAATATTAGCATGAGTCTTGCGAACCTTAACTCCTTTCCGGAACAGTGTCGCTGTAACTGCACTAATATCTTTTCTTGGGTCATCTCCATTTGTGTAGTTGATATGTCCAGACAATCTGTTGGGATGTAATATTTTTATGATATAGGACTTAGAAAGCTTCACGCTGTATTCCGTATATATCACGATTGACCGAGTGAAACTAATGTTAAGACACTCCCACGCCCGGCCAAAGAACCGAAACGTAGCGTGTTGAGTGGCGGAACCTAACGCCGGGATTTAAGCATGCCAAGCATGTTTTAATTATATGTTATATAAAATGTACACGTGAGGCTGAAAGTAAACGCGATGATAGTTGGTTCGATCTCTAATCGGGGAAACGAATTGTTTTCATCTTGCCGCTGCGTGCTGCCGTGCGGCGTTGAATTACGCCGCTCAAACAAAAAATTTATTCAAATTTAATATTAGTAAAAAGTCTCATTAAAGTGAAACGACCTACAATAGACTCTAGCATAGCTATTCTTCAATTTCGTTTATTTAATTATAGAATTGCGTCATATGTTTGTAGATATAAGATATTGTTGTTGATTATATGACAATTGTCGTGTGAATATATAAGCGTAGGCATATGACATTTAAAGAAAATTAGGACAGTATATATTAAATTCCGGTACATAAAGCTAAAAAAAGAAAATAAAGTCGTAAAAATATATTGAAAAAAATATTTTACATACAAGAATTTTTTTAACCATTTTCTTTATCAATAAGGAAAATTACCTGTCCGAAACAATAGTGATGTTTTCAAGCATTCGTATTCGGTTTTATCTAATCTACACTGCGCTATCCTCTTTAGAAGAGCTGTCAATTTCCTGAGCTCCTCTTTGATTCTGGGCCGCTTCGATGCGATAACTGATGTTACGTAATCTGGAAATTATTTGTTTTAATAAAAATACTTATATTAATATTAAAATAAAAAATATAAAATATTGTAGAGACCGTAGCGTTTGGCGCTCCGTTCTCTCTCTCTGCCTCTCTCTCTACATTTCTCTATATATAGGCTATACAACTCAAAAATAATTAAATTTCAACCCAGTCCTGAGAATAACACACTTTCTAACATTAGTATTAATAGACAGAAACTAATTTATTTTGAAGTACTTATACCAATATAATATATTGGTATAGTTAAATTTCCGTTTATTCCGTTGAAGTTAAGGCAATGTTTACAGACCCAGTGCCACATTTTGTCAAACGACGGACTCGTTGGGCGTACGTACTCGTACATCACAAACATAAACGTATGCTAGAGTGAGGCTTTGAACTAATTATTGGTGAAGCTCAAGGTTGATGTGACATCACTGGGTCCAGGCACAGGGAACCTAATATTAAGATATTCCGTTCCCCAACTTTCTGCCGAATTCTAGAGGCATTGCGTGCTAAGTGGCAGAACTCAACGCCGCGCTTTGCATCGACACCAGAGCGAAGAAATGGAAATATAAACGTATATTTCACCTCCTCGATTGGGGATCGAACCTATATATCATAGTATATCCTTCATACTTAATATAAATACCAATAGATATTGTATAATTCTGTTTACCTTCATCGAAATAGAAGGAGTATTGGGCCGCGTGCATTATAAAGAGCTCTTTCCAGTTGGTCTGCAGCAAGCTTGTTTGTTCACTTTGGGTGATCTGTTCAAACGGTGCCACACTGTGTAACCACTTCACTGTCGCTACCAACACTTTGGCCGCCGGATCGTACATCTCCATGTCGGTGAGCAGTGGACTGTGAACCTTCATTTTACTTCCGGTATCGTCGATGCCTTGTGTAGTGGTTTCCGCTTGGAACGTTCTAGACGTGTCTATGAGGGTTAGGTCGTTCTTTTGCATGTTCGTACCAAAATGTTGCTTCTCGTTTCTTGCTACGTGTGGTTCGTATTTATTTGGGTTTTGAATATTTTCTGTGGAAATAGTGTATTGTTGTTAATATTAGTATAGGAATAAGATAGGCCGTGTGTCCATCCCAGAAATTTTACTAACAAAAAAAATATCCTGAAAAAATAATACGAACAAAATCTATTCAAAGCTCAAGCCCATCTTTCTCCCTGAAAAATATCTGTAGATACGTTCATGGTTATTAAGAAGCCTAAAATTGCCTTTAATCAATTTGAAAATAAGGTAAAAATAAACCATCAAAAAACAAGACTTATTTCCTGTCAAATATATGTATGTGCTGGCATTATCCAGGCTGAAAGGCAAGCCAGGCGGTATGGCAAGTGAGAGTGAGAGTGAGATTGATTAACATAAACTATACAATGACTACGACATGCATTATACGAGCTTAGTGTAGCGGAATGGGAACAATAGGCGTTAAATTTCGCTATCAAATCATAGAATTCATCAAATATGGCGTTAACGGTGTCGCGTTGCACAGAATGCGGGGCAGTTTAATCGCAATGCTCGATGTGAAAATTCGCTAAGGCTCGTTGAGATTATTATATACTTTAGTATATAATAAATAATATTTATTTATTTTATTTAGCAGTAAGTAGGCAGAGGGAGCGTTTAGATACTTTGACGTTAGTGTTAAGACACTCCGCTCACCATTTTCGGGTGAATTCTGAAGGTATTGAGTGGCTAGAACTCAACACTGCACTTTGCCTCGACATCAGAGTGAAGAAATGAAAATATTAAATATTTAATTTCCTCAACTTGGTATCGAACCCATAACCTGCCTGTTTACAGTCACACGCCTGTGACCCTGCGCCACGGGTAGCCTGAAATAAATAGTGATGAAATGTAATAATTTTTTTTGTGGCAAATAACTTACCTTAAAGACTTCTCCAATCCTATAATACAAAATTTCCGCATAAAATAATAGACGCTTTTACAAATACTCACTACTCTCCACATTAGATTCCGTTTTGCAAGCCTCCTCTGAACTGGACACTTCATCTTCCTTTATTTTGTCATTGAATTGTGAATCCGGTTTTTCTGATATATCATTACTAAAAGTCCCATGATATTTGTTAGAGCACAAATTATTGGTTAATGCACCTTAAACGCAAGTAAACTTGTTAATAAAAGACAGATGAGTAAGAGTCAACAGAGAAAAATCTGTATTTTAAACAATTTTTTATTTAAAGGAAATTTGACGATCAAAATATGATAGAGGACTGACGTAAAGAACTCCAAATCTGTGTAATGTAAAAAAAAATATTTAATTTTATTCTGCCTTTCAATATACTTTTAGATTTTACTAATAAATAAAATAAGGAAAGAATATTTACTTTGACCGTCCATGCATAAAGGTGAATTGTTTTCCGGCGATAATATGGGCGGGTAGAAAATGTTTGTGCTTAAATATCTCGGATGCGGAACAGAATAGTGCATCGGCGCTGGGAAGAGAGGAATCTTGAATGGATTTAAGGGATTTAATGGGTTAGGACTATTGAAGAGAGGTCCCAAGTTGGCAATATCCATTGACAGGGGGTCAGGAGGTCGCGGGAAAGCTTGGAATGCTGGATTCTCTAAAAAGTTGTGTGTGCGATCTGACAATGAACCGTATTGGTAGTGGGGGAAATTAGGAAGGCCTACAGGAGTGGGGGTGGGGAAGAATGAAGGCCGAGCCAAGGTGTAACTCAGCTTTTGTAGAGCTAGCTGGTGTTGGTTCGTTATTTGTCTCGGTGCTCGTTCGTGTTGGACAGCTGGAAAAGAAAACATTTATTTATATAATAAGATTTTTTTAACTTCATTCTGTATTCCGCATGTAGCAGAGTAGTCGGAGGGAACTTAGTATTAAGGCATTCCGTTTTCCAAATTCCCCTTAGTTTTTGAGACATTATATCTTAAATGACTGAACTTAACGCTTTGCGTTTTGTCTGGCCACCAGAACGAGGAAATGAAAATAAGGAAATATACTAATATCAATTTAAATAATATATATATTTGCTAAGTCAATCCAAGGCTTGAATTAAATATAATAAAATTGTAACTGTTATCTGTATATAGAAGATATATCAGCTTCATGCTTTTTCCTGCACATAGCAGGGTTTCCGTTCCCGTTCCCTACTTTCTGCGTGTTGAGTGGCATAACTCAAGGCCGCGCTTTGCCCCGACACCAGAGCGAAGAAATGGATTATGGACATTTAAATAAATATTTCATCTCCTCGAGTGGGGATCGAACTCATAACCAGTCGGTTTTACAGTCACACTTTGTGCTTCTGCGCTACGAAGGACATGGAAGATAAGTATAAATACTCGTAGATATAGTTTATATCATAAATAAAAAGTTTCACAACAAACAAGTGTTTTCTTGGTTTGGTTAAAACTTTAGTTTTCAATGTATACCTTTAAAATAATAAATTTATAGTACAAGCGGGCGAAGCCGCGAGCGGGTTGTTTATATAATATAAGTAAGGGGGCAATAGGTGTTGACATGTTACACGATTATGAACGAAAGTAAATATTGCGTAGGTTTTGTGCATGACGTATTCTATGCTCGTGTGAACGACGTATTGAGAGGCTCTTCTGGACTTGAAATGTGTGTAGGTAAGTTTATTTTGGGTATCTAGATCTTTTATCTAAAAATAAATATAATAATTACATATATAATAATAGTTGGGGCCACTAGAGGGTTAAATTATGATTTATTAATATTTTCATTTCCCCGCTCTGGTGACAAGGCAAAGTGCGGCGTTGACTTCCGCTACT
Source organism: Heliconius numata (assembly GCA_016802625.1). NCBI lineage: Eukaryota > Metazoa > Arthropoda > Insecta > Lepidoptera > Nymphalidae > Heliconius > Heliconius numata. Next base: position 12,619 of record JAEBDU010011890.1, read on the forward strand.
CAACACTCAATGCCATATACGGCTTAAAGTGGGGAATGGAGTGTTTTAACACTAGGATAACCCTTTGTCTATGGTGCTATAGGTGAGAGGGATAAAAACACTCCGTTCTCCACTTTCTGCCGAATTCTGTAGGCATTGCGTGTTGAGTGGCAGAACTCAACACCGCTCTTTGCATCGTCACCAGAGCGAAGAAATGGAAATATAAACGTAAATAAATATTTCACTTCCTCGATTGGGGATCGAACCCACAACCGTCGCGTTACAGTCACACCCTTGTGCCGCTGCGTCACGACGGCCTCATGTTGTTAACTACGCAATAGTGATATAAAACTAAAGGATAATGTGGAATGAATGTAGCCTAAATGGGATTTGTGGATAATGACAGATTTTTGATATTCTAAAGAAAATAAAAACAAAGTGGAAATCGAACCTACAACCGTTGCCCTTCCAGTTACACGCTAGTGCCACTTTAACAATATAGTATATTCAACAGTACTAAGTGGCGTGACGTCACATGTCATATGTAAGCTTGCGGGCTACCAGCGTATCGACGCCTGCCTACCGTCACCCATTGTTGAAAGGACGTGGTTACAAAAGGCTATCTATGTATTGTATGTATGTATAATATGTTAAAAATATTGCCTCGTAAATGTACATATAAATAAATATTAAAAGTCTGTTTGTGTTCTCAAAATAAACGTGTTTTTCCAAGTGCTATGGACAAGATAGCAAAACAAATAATTAAAAAAATGTTATCTCTGGTTCTGTTTTTCTATTTGTCTGGGATTAGATTATAGGTTACCTTTTATCGAGAAAGATGTGAAATAACTATATATTTTTCTATAAATAAGACATATTTTGCGAGCAAAATAAAATAAAATCCCAAAAGATTTAAATTAGGGTTTAGTTAGAGAATAATACTAAAATAATTTATATTATTTTTTTAAATACACTTAAATAAATATTCGGATAGTTCAAGCGGGCGAAGAACTTTTTCGATTTTCCGTCTGTTTAAAGATAATTTATACTGGAATAGGTAGAGAAGCAAGAGCTGCCTGCTCTTCTACTAGGGGACCTAGTATTAAGACACTCGACACATATCGACGCATTTTGTCTACCGACCAGAACAAGGATATGAAAAAATATATATAATCACTTCCCTTAATGGGAACAGAACCTACAACCACCACGCAACACCTCTATAAAATAAAATTGATAAAGAAAAAGAATTTAACTTATTTCCAAAGAAGATAAATCTTAAAAAAAAACACTAAATACAAACACCATACGAACAAAGTGAATATCATTTACATTTACCTAAAAAAAAACAAACTCCCCTACCAATCTATTAAATTAAACAACTTGCACTGTCACAGCTATAAAATTACATCATAAAAAGACTAAAGCAATATGATATGGTGACATCTTCACAAAATCTAATGGAAATTGATCATAATATAATGTTTAGAACAAGGCGGTTCGTGAGAAATCGCGGGCTGCGGTGTAAATCAAACATCCACTTGCCTTCCCTGCCCTTCTCTGCCCTTCCCTAGCCTTCCTTTACAATTTTTTTCCCCCACTCTAACACTTCTGTTCCCGCAAATACTTCAAGTGTCTCCTAATGGAAAATACATGCTAGAGATCGGAGGCCTGGATAAATACTTTATTTGATAGGCGAGTGGGTGTTTGTCGCGAGAATTTTTGCGATCATTTTTCTTGTTTGCTATATATATATAAGTATGTCTATTATAAGGGTAAGTTGAGTGGTTAGTTTCAAACGGACGATTTAGATTTGATTTTGGTGTAATATTATAGATTTGAATATCAAATTAACATTCATAAAGTTTTTTTTTCTACTTTACGTTGTATCACGCATATAGTAGAGTAGGCAGAGAGAACCTGGTATTGACACTAGGTGCCCGACTTTCCGCCGAATCTTTGCCTTGGTACAGAACTAGTAATTACTTTGAGGCCGTCATAGCCTAGCGGCACAGTGTCGAACTGTAAGCGGGACGGCTGTGAGTTCCATTCACAATTAGGGAAAATAAACTATTTTTCAATAAAAATAAATTCACAATTCATCATTCATTTCTTCGACGAATTAATTTGGTTTTATTTAGTTTAATTGATATTAACTCATAAGGTCATGATTGTAAACGATATGTTTGCCACTTAATGGAGTGTATCAACACTATGTTCCCTCTATATGCAAGTAAAAGGGTGAGGCTAAAAAAAGTGTTTTAGATGTTCATTTGTGATATTTGCACAAGCTTAATATCAATTAAAAATATATTGGCTATTCTGTTAGTACTGTAAAAAAGTTTGGTAATAAAATACAATAAAAATCCGCATTCGTACGTACCACAGATACTTTATAAATTCAATTTCCTGTAGTGGAAAATTGTTCTTCAATCCACCCTTGTGTCAACGACTCTCTGTTACATCAATTCGATACATTTAAATATTTTTCCCTAGTTTTTTTTCTGTTGCTAGTATTATTTACAAGACTATTGGAAATTTTGTTTTTTTATTTACAGATTACTAGCGACCCAAAAGCGGCTTCGCCGGCGGCTTCTGTCTTATTCTTTAAATTGGTTCCTTTAAATGTATATTGCTATCTGTCACATAATAAACAGATAAGTAATATAAAGTACTGTTATTTATATTTTTTCTGTCCCGCTATGGTGAAAGACTATTGCATATTGCAATTTTACTTAAAATGCTTAAAATCCCGCTTATCTCCAAGGCAAAATCTGGCAATGCTATTCGATATGCACAATCTAAGATAATTTTCTCGCCGTATAGAACGGTGGGCAGAGGGAATGTAATAATAAGAGAATCTATTCCTCACATTCTTTTCAATTTTCGAGTCAGTTCCTAAGTAGTGAAGCTAACCACCGAATTCTGTTTTAACAAGGCTTACGTGGTAGACCAAAGCAATTGTCTGACTGGGAGTCGTTCAACAGATGCTTTGCTGTATTTATCTACATCTATAAAACAGACAGAAGGTATAGGACGGAGTGTCTTAACACTGCGCTCTCACTGTCCAGCCTGTTATCGCTTCGAGAAGTAGAAATAAAAAAAAACGAGAAGTCAGGGTGTAATACTAGTAATAAGTAATTAATAGTGTAAACTCAACTGATACACAGTTATCAATTCAATAATCGAGGGTTGAATTTAATTATTTGAATATTAAGATTATTTTTGTAATGCGAAAATAATATAATTCTTTTAGCGTCACGCTGTATCCCGCGCATAGCAGGGTACGCAGAGCGATCTGGGAACCTAATGTTAAGTCTCTTCATTCCCATTAAGACAATCAGATCACGATATTTTACATTTAAATAAACAATCTTACAAAAATATTGTGTAAATATGAAAAAGCTGACCTTTTAACTTGGTGCACTTACCATCCTTTTTCATGTTGACGCGCAAGCACTTGGAAAACCGACACGCCTGACATTGATTCCGACGACTGACATCGACCACACACCGCCCATTCTCTTTGCACACGTAGTCCAAGTTCCTAAAGATTATAATTTCTATATTTCAAAATATGATTAAAGAAAAGTAAACATAATGGGAAAAAAATGAAACGAAAATTTGTATTGACATTTTCCTGAAGATAGCACGGTAGAGTAAGGGAATATAGTGTTAAGATACTCTGCTGCCCACTCTCTGTCCGATTTTCGGGACATTGCGTGTAGAGTGAGGAAGTCAACATTTGTACTACACTTTGTCTACCAAAGCGTGATATTTCAATACAATTATTCTCCGCGAATGGAGATCGAATTCAGAACTATTGCGCTTTCTTTCTTAGCTTTCCCACTACGTCATGATGGCTTCGTGCTATTCTTATCTTTTGCAATCATAGAGGTAAATTTACATTTATATACATACAACTGGCCGCCCGTAATCTCGTTTATGTGAACTACAAAAGGTAAAATCCCGTTTTTTTTAATATTTTCATTTAGAGTTAAAACACTCCGTTTCCGACGAATTCTGGAGGCAATTTTTGTCGAGTGGCGGAATTCAAAGCAGCGCTTTACCTCGTTACCGGAGCGAGGAAATAAAATATCTAATATAAAATAATGTTACTATAAATATAAAGTAAACAGTTAGGCAGAAAATGAACAGAATGATTATCTCCAGGCTTGCTCTGCCAATCCCCCATAATGCGGGAGATGCGTGAAGATAAACATTCACGGCTTTCAGTTGGTGCGATATGCACCATTTTACGCTTTTTGGAATTTTTAACTATATTGCATAAAATAGCAGTATTTTTAACTAAAAAGTAATTATCCATACTAATTGTATATTAACACCGTATACCTACAGGAAATCCATGAATTTCTTTTATATTATTAATGTAAATATCTCAGTAATTATAAAAATTTGAGTATTTAATTAAATTACTAACAACCTTTAAAACATTTTTTTTTTACTTTTGGAACCTAGTGAACCTAGTGTTAACACAATAGTCCAATTTTCGAGACATTTCGAGTTTAGTGGTATTGCTCAAATTCGCACTTTGTCTTGTTACTAGAGAGACGATATCCACGACGGCCTATATCTTATAGCTATTTTATTACGAAAATTATATTAACATATGAAAACTTTTTTTTTTTTAAAAAAGAACATTGTTATAGTACCTAATTTTGGCCGAAATTAGTTACTAATTTTAACATAATTCTGTAAAATTTGCATAATAATGATTTACTTTGCTAATTCTGCTATTTCACAATCCTTAATTGGTGTTCAATCAAAATGGCATTCAATTATTATTCTAATGAATTTGTAAAGCGCAAATTGTGAATTACATGCATTGTTGTCTGTCAAATGTGAAATAAATAATAATAATTAAGAACTAACAATTTATTATTAGATATATTTATTTGTTATTATTATTATTATTTTTCTTGTATACCTCCAGGTACTATCGTGAGGTCAGTCGTGGCGTACAGGCACAAGCATGTGATTGCTGTAGGTTGTGGGTTTGAGTCTCACTCGAGGAATTGAAATATTTAATATTTTCATTTCTTCGCTCTGGTGTCGAGGCAAAGCGCGGCGTTGAGCCTCCATTCAATAACCTGTAAGTAACTAAATCAAAGCAATTTAATTTTCCACAATAATAACAACTACAAATCTAACGCAAAATATAAAAAAAATCAAATAAAATAAAGAATTACATGAAATGCAACTAAAACGAAAAAAAAATACCAAATGTTGAACGTATCTTAACCGAAATATATAACTGATACAGTCTATTAAGCCATAAAATCTTAATTACTGTGATTGCGAGGAATTAAACCAACTATAGCTTGGACTTTCCACAAAACTTATAAGACAATACAATCTGGAACATTAAAAAAAAACTATAAATCAAACAAAAAACCACATAAAGAGCAAAAAAATAACCGGATATGGTCAGCATCACAACTATACCGGCGGATGCTGCGCTTGAAGAACCCCCTGCACCCGTCGCACGAGGGCACTCCGTAGTGCTTGCCGGACGCCTTGTCCCCGCACACTCGACACAACGCCTCTGGTTTCCCGTCCATGTCCTGGAAAGATGAATAGCATTGGGATACTTTATGGATGGAAATTTATTATGGAATGGGCGATATTTGTTGTTTTTTGAGTTATTACTTATATTTGGAAATCGAGCACTCAAGAAAGGTTATGGGCACCTTAAATCAGTCAAGTGCGAGTCGGGATATGGATATACTTATGATTAGGTTTCGCTATGGTTACCATACAACTTCAATAAACCGTAAAGCTATATGAAATTATGAACACCAAAAATGGGACATGAATATGCCCACAACGATGGATCTACGCTTCTCTCGTGAGAAGTATAAAAAAAAAATCATGAAAACGACTTAACTTAACTTACACAAAGATTCATAATCGGAAAAAGTTATACAAATATTTCAAACACTCGCTCACCCGCTTAATACAAATTTCTATTCTATTCTTCTATAAAATTCTGATATATTCTATTCACATTAAATTTTTATCAAACACTTGTCCCCAAAAAGGATCGACTATCTACAAAACTTACAAAAAGAAACGTGCAAAATTTAAAACTATGTGCATTTTAAATATTTTTTATACAATAGCCCAATCAATTTCTCGTCAGAGTCTCGCAAGTTGTGCAACTTTGAAAGAATTTTGCCGCATCATCGGTGTCGCTGCATTAATAATACATCGGTGGTCTGAAAGGGACCTGGTGACATACGGCTTACGACGTTATAATATACATTTTATGAAGAATACATTATTTATGTATTATAATAGACTTATTTTTTAATTTAAATAAATTTTACTTTCGTATTTCATCCCGTTGCTGGGTTTTAGCTGGGTGGGCAGCATAAATCTAGTGATGAAAGTCTCCGTACTCCGCATGCGGGACATTATACGTTGAGTGGCGGGGTACAACGCCACATTTTGTCTTGAGTTTTTGACTTGATGGTAAAAATTAAAGAAGCGTCGAATTTATATTTCCATTTCTTTTCTCTGGTTTCGAGGCAAAGCGCGGCATAGAGTTCCGCCAATCAATAAGCAATGCTTCCAAAATCCGGCGGATAGTGGGGAACGGAGTGTCTTAACACTAGGTTCCCTCTGCCTACCCTGCTGTGTGCGGGATACAGCGTGACACTAAAGAAACAACGTTTTTCTATATTGTTAAAAAGAAAGAGGAAAAGTACGTACCTACCTAGTAGATATTTTTGGTATATATATATAAAGACATAGTTGACGCTATTTGATTTTGATGCTATATAGATTGCATCGAAAACAACCTAAACCAAAGAAAGTAGAGAGATTTCGTAGAGAGAAAATCAATTGTACATTGTGTAAAAACCAAAAAGGAAAAAATAGAAAATGTATTTCTATTGATTTGTAATAAAAAACTGATCACGTCGACGATAAAGCGTACTTTTATAAATAATTCCATGAAGTAAATTACATAGTTAAGCCTTCACGTGTGGATATTTTTGTATTTAGCGGTAGAGGTATCAAACAACCAATAGTCATCGTTATTATATAAACCTACCTAACTTTTCACTTCACTACCTGTATAATTTCCTTTATTGCTATACTAGTCTATCATTAGTGGTATATAAATGAATTTGAACCTTATACCTAAGAAATACGGGAACCGAGTGGAACATATGCCCGGGTTCCCACAACAGGGTGATTTGACTTACGAAAGGCTACTATATGTAGAGATATAGTTAGGTATATGTAATTCTATGTGATGATTTAAAGTTACACTCTTAAAGCCATTTTAGTTCTGAAGCTATTATTTACCACCTTTGTGATATCAGTTACTTATCGTCATATTATATCTACCTATACAAGTGACATTTTTTAACTAGACGGGATTTTATTATATATTTTTTAAATATTTTTTTTCTCAGTTTCGCGCTGTATCCCGTATGTAGAAGGGTAGGCAGAGGGAGTCTAGTGTTAAAACACTCCGCTTCACACTTTGTGTCCCTGCGCCACGACTGGCCTCTAACAAGTGTTATTATGCTATAGGAAGGAAAGAAAAACAGGTTTTTTTAACTTCACGCTATTACACATATTACGTATAATATACAGCGTATGATCTAAAGACTTAAAAATCACCAATCAATTTCAAACGCGGTTTTAAACCCTATGGTACATATTAAAAACATTGAAACCTAAATGTTTTAACTTACAAAAATCTACTCTTCAAAGTGTTAAGCTAAAATAAACAAAAAGTCTTATCATAATCGATCTAACCCTTAAAGCTGTCCCCCAAAGCTAACTAACCTCAAAATCCGAAGCATAATGAGGGTCACGTGTTCAATCCCAGCCCTTCGATATATCCGATAGCTGGGTAGTGGGTAGTACGGCAAACGGCCAATATGTTTTCATAATTTGTGGGACAACTTTCTGACTTACAATTACACCGTATGTTGAATACGGCACACCCTCGATAGAAATTTTGTATTTATTAATGATAGAATAGGCTTTAATTGATATTTAATTATGTGGAAGGACCATTGATAGTTAACGCGACGGTTGTGGGTTTGATTCCTGCCCGGAGAAATAAGATATTTCAGTTGATTTGCTCTGGCGAGAAAAAAGCGAGGCGTTCAGTTCCGGCACTCAACACGGGCACACTCACATTGGGAGGAGTAAGGAGTGGAGTGTTTGGACACTAGCATCTCGTAACCTGCTATAAGCGAGATTAAGCGTGAAGAGAAATTTTAGATTTTAAATCTGCAAATTGTACGTTTAAGCGAAAACGTGTTTTGAGGAAATGAAGTTAGGAATGGGGAAATAGCCTGCGCGTTGCGTGTTATGTCATCATATCGCTGTAGAGATATTTGGGACATTTATCTGTCCAGTATAAGTTGTATAATGCTCTTATTCTTATATTCTCTTTTGTATTTAAGCAGAACAGCTTCACCTAAAGTTGAGAGCTTCACCTAAAACCTAATGTAGAACTCTGTCTACCGTTTGTCGCCTGAATTCGTGGTATTGCAAGTTGAATGGGTCTTCCCATGGCGGGGAAATGAAAATTCACTTCCCGGAGTGAGGTTCGAATCCATAACTGTTGTGTTTACTGTCAAACGTCAGTGGCACATACTGCATCATGATGGTATCTACTGACGACATTTGAACTTTAAATTTAATGAATTAAAAGTAATTCATACCCCCTAGCGAGAATCAAACCGAGAACCGTCGCGTTTATTCTAAATGCGTTTATTCTGTGTAATTGTCTTCAATCACTACGACATGAAGTGAGCCGTATGAGTTTAGAATTGAAATACAGTTGTAATCATAAGTCAGTAGTTTACAAGTCTGACATGTGACAAAATTCACAAACGCGGTTAGTTGAAAATTGACGTACCTACCTACGACTTAACAAGGGGTCCCTTGGAGTACGAAAATAGAAAAGATTTTATACGTTTTATGCTTAGGTATATACAACTAGTAAGTTGTTCCTATTATTTTTTATTTATCCTGCTAATTCATTAATATTAATTAACTTATAATCATATTAATATTATAAATGTGAATGTAAGTTTATTTATTCTGCCCAAATTATTGAACCGTCAAATCATGTTTTTGTTAATAAAATAATAATATTTTTTTTGTTTGTTAATTTATCATGAAACTTTGGACTCATATTCTTAGAAATATTAGAAAGGACAGGATACTTTCATTAAAAAATATTTTACCTTTGGCTATAATTAATATAAAAATAAATTAAAGTCTCTAGTAACATTATAAATGTGAATGCTGGATGGATGGATGCTTCTTCCAGTTTTACGTGAAACTGTCTTTCAGTTTCATATAGTTTATATATCAAAATAATACATAGGTTACTATTTTCTCGGAACTCCCACTATCTCCCTTTGTGATTTTTTACAGGCGACACAATAATTTAATATGTGTAGCATACAATTCAGGTTTTGTGTAATTTGGCTTTATTATAACAATAAGATTAAGCAGGCGAAGCCGCTCGCTTGTAATGATTGAAACGAGCTTATTATTTTGACATTGCATCTTTTTCTTTTTTTTTAATTTAGGGTTTAGTCATTCTGTTATTAAGTAAATACCTATAATATATTTAAAATTTAAAAGTATACAGTGTGTACAGCCGTAAACGCGAAAGGTTGTGGGTTCGATTCGACTCGAAATATTTAATATTTTTATTTCTTCGTTATGGTAACGAGGTAAAGCGCGGCGTACTGTTACTGCTACTCAATTCTCAAAATGTAATGCTTCCAAAATTTGGCGGAAAGCGGGGAACGGAAGTGTGAATCTTAACATTCGATACTTAGATTCCATCTGCCTACCCTGCTATGTGCGGGATATAGCGTGAATTTAAAAAAAGATGGAAATTAGAGTGTTTTAATTTGAAATTAAAAGATTTTTCGCGCTTACCCCTCATTACCAGAGCGAGGAAATGTAAATTATAAAAAAAATCATTTCCTCGAGTGGAAATCAAACCCAGAACCTGTTGCGTGTATAGTCAGTCGTACGCTCGCAGACCTCAAATAGAGCAAAAGTTAATAGGTAAACCTATTGAAAAAAAAATCTTTATTTACTTTGGAATAACATTTAAAAATATCAAAAATACCTTCACCGCAAAAATAATAAATAAAAAAAAAAAAAAATTAGGATTAATAAAATAAAAAAAATTAGGAGAAACAACTAAACACTTGAACCTGTGTACTATTAAGTGCTATAACATTTGGTTTGCATCCCTTACCTACTCTAGCGGCGCGTGCTGACATTTGGCCCCTAACCCCTAACCCCTGCAATATTTAACGCGAGGCACGAATACAAACATATTGAAATAATTATTTGATAATAAGGCCGTCGTTCTTATTGTTTGATTATTAGGGTATTACACGACGATAGCAAGTTCGATTCCCGCTCAGGGGAAGGAATGAATGAATTATTTTGATATTCTCGTTTTGGTGGCAAATCTTGGCGTCGAAATTCTCTATTCATCACGCAATGTCTCGGAAATTAGGTGAAAAATGGGGAACGGTGTCTTAATACTAGCTTTTTCCTATTTCTAATGCTATAATAAGCTACCATATAACAAATTACTATATAATAAACTATTCTATAACAAACTAGTCATTGGCCGTAACTTTGTTTGGGTGTCGTCGTCGAACCTCATTTGTAATTCCAGTACACAGGTGAACTGTGTATCTGTAAGTTAGTCATTAAGATTTGTATATTATATTATAGCTTTTAGTATATTATTGGTATTACACACAGTAGATTCCAATTAAATTTGAATTTGGAAGTGAAAAATTACTTCTTAATTTAAATAAATGTCGGTCATAAGTCTGTCAGCCTGTAATTAAACCACATTTTTAGATAAACAGGTAGGTTTCTAGGTTGTATCCTCGCACATAGCAAGGTAGGCAGAGGGAATCTAGTGTTAAGAAACTCCGTTCTCATAAGACACTTCTACCCACTCTCCACCGAATTCTCGAGGCATTGAGTGTTGATATGGGTTTTTAGCTTTGCGCTTTATTTCGCAAATAACGGACCAGGCAGGTATCAAAACACTCCACTCTCTGTTAACGCTACCTACTGAAAAAAGAAAATTATCCAAAATGCTAACTCCTATGAACAAATTAAAATTTATCATAGCTTTAGACCGTCTTGCAGACTTTTCAAAAATCAAATTTTCCTAATAATATTCGTAAATAATAAAATAATTTGGAAAGGTACAAAATACTAGAACTACATATTTACAAAGAGAATAATTAATTAAAACAAATACAAATCTTATACACTGTTACACATTTAAATTTAAAATTATTTTTCAAGTCCGGTTTTAAGTTTTAGTTTAAATTTTAAGTCATATCGATTTTTTTAATTATTTTCTGAAAGAAAGAAATGTTAATTTGTTGTTCTATCTATCGTGTAAATTTGTTTTCTTTAAATTATTAGGTAAATGTAATGTGTAAGAGAGGTAAGAGGAGGGCATGTATGAAGAGGTTGATGACAGCGGACGAGGCGAAAGACCGTAGCGTTTGGCGCTCCGTTCTCTCTGACTGCCCCGCTAGGGATAAAGATTGAAGTTAAGTTATTAGGTAAATGCTAAATATATGAAGTAAAATTAACACTTAAGATTTATATGTAGTTAGCTTTTGCTAGCGACTTCGCCCTTGTAGTCAAACATCTGAGATATTTGAGCACAAGCGAACCGTTAACGGATTCGCCCGCGTTAATTTATTACTATATTAAAGACAAACTTAAAATGTATAGGTATATAAATTGTAGTTTTATCTAAATCCATTCAGTAGTTTTTGCGTGGAAAAGTAATAAACATGCATTCATCACACACTTTAAATATTTCTAACGATATTAAGATAGGATTAAAAATTGTATAACACATTATAAGTGCCTAAGATAGCTCTGTCCGCATATACATTGAAACGATATACGTAGCCCAGCCTTAAGCGATGAATGAACTATTCAACGCAATTTGTTTTCAATGAGAACCAATAGTTCCTGAGATCAAGATCAGTGTGTCCAATCAAACAAGCTCTTCAATTTTATGATATTCGTAGGGAATCTGTTAATTGGGCGAAAAGAGCACTTGTGGAACCAAAAAATAATACATTTCCTCGTTTCTATATCCTTAGAGTATAGAAACTTATTGAACTAGCTAGCTCAATGTAAAAAAATATTGCCGTAATTGTATGGAGAGTTAATAAATAAATTATTGCGTATTATTTATATTTTTAGCTTTACGCTGTACCTATTCCGCAAATATCAGGAGAGGCAGGGAGAAACTGTGAACCTAGTGTTGAGGCACTCCCTTCCTCATTTTCCGCCAAATTCGGGAGGCAATGGGTGTTGACTGACGGAATTCAACGCCGAGTTTTGCCTCGTTTTGAGAGCGAAAAAAATAAAAATATTATACATTTAATTTCCTCGAGATGGAATCGAATCCCTCAAGCTATAGCGTTGTCGCGTCTACTTTGACTGGCCTCACATATTATTTAAATATCATTTCGAATACTAAACCAAATCCTAAGTTTCGCGCAAATAATTAGCGAAAAGTTATCTAACAGTAAAATATTCAATGTTTTTTAACTACGGTTACGCCCTTTGCTGCTTTGCACAGATTTTCAATATGACATGCCAGTGTAGTAGTTCAGTGTAAAAATTGTTACGAAAAGCAAAATCTAGTTCCATTGTCCATCAGTGAACCAGAATTGTGAAAATTGAAACGTCGATTTCATGATTTAAATGCAAAATGGGCGCGTTGTTACTGCAAAATTGTATTAGCGCTAAAATAAACGAGGACTAGAATATTTTTATTATTATTATTGTGACGATATATTTTAGGTTTTCGTTTAAATTTTAATTCATATAGATTTTTTTTATTATTTTCCTAAAGAAAAAAATATTAGCTCACTTTGTTTATTAATATGCGAGTTTGTTTTGAATCTTTCGTATATAAAGGCGGCTCATAGAATTTAAAGTCCGTATCTATAAGCCGCTCTTAATTCCGAGATCGGTCTTGAGATGCCGTTTTAATTTATAGATATATCTATTGGGTATGCGTCTGTGCGTGTTACTTATGGTAGACAGTATTTATCTGCTAAAACTAGCATAATAAAAATTGTATTATATATTTTTAATTAAATTAATTAAAATAGTGAAATAATGATCTTACTATTACTTAGTACTAAGATATCTTATATTTCTAGTTCATATAAAAAAATGTTTAACGTTACATTTGAAAAAAACCTTGCTACATCAAACAAATGAACTCAACAGACAAAAAACCAAAAAACAAACTACAAAAAAAAATTAATCCAAAAAAAAAAGCGTAACCTACAAATAAAAAAAAAACCAAACGTAACTCACCTCAATTCACCCGGTCTCTAAGCTTTATTCACCGCAAGTGACTCGCATGGGCGGCGTCCCCGTCTAAGGCGGGGCGACACTTGGCCCCCTTTAAGACTTCGATTGGACGACCGCAATAGGGCGGGAGCTTACGTCGAGTATTATTATAAAATATGTTTCAGTGCGTGCTTACAGTGAGGTTAAGCAATTGACGGGAAAAATGCCGTTAAAATTTTTATTATTACTATTTTAATATAAATCTGGTAAAAAATTCTCCTTTTTGTAGAGAGAACGTGAAGAAACAAGTGATAGAAAAAGTCGGTTAAAAAAATAGGATAAAATCGTATTAATATTGTCATTTTTCATATTTACGTGTTGTTGTGTTTTTTCTAAAGTGTTAAGTTTATGCAATGTAAGTAAATTAAAGTAATAATACAACGTTAGTATAAAGGACTGTAGTTTATTTTTGAGTGGAACATACGAGTATTTTGGGACTTATTAAATAAAAGTGCATAATTAAATTAAATTAAGATTTAAATAAACAAATAAATATGTCAATTATATACATTTTTTTGTGAGCAGTGTGAAATCAAAAATTAAGGTATTAAGGAGCACCGTTGACGGTATTATAATGCAAAGAAAAAACTATAAGTACATCGTTGGCATTCAAAAATTTTTATTTTGTTTCTTATTTTTTTATATTGTAATTAAAATGTATATCATGCATAACAAGTCTACTAATAAAAATAAATAGCAGGACAATTAAAAAAAAACTATATTGAAATTTTATTTATTTGTTGGTTTGTCACATAAGCATTAGTAAAATTGGCACATTTATACTTTTAAAAAATTACAGAACTATAGGCTAATGGGGTATGTTTGTAACGATAAACATCCCATGCAAATACATTTTGTGAGAAAAACAATAATAACAAAACAAATGATAATGAATAACATTAACCTTAAAACTAAAACTAAAAGTGCGTAAAAGTAACTTCTAAATTGCAAACAATGACAAAGAAATTTTTCGCAATAACAGGGTGACGGTAACTTCAACTTGTGAAATTAAAAAAAAATAATTGTTTGTGTTTTATTAATTTTTTAAAATAGAGAAACTTATTGTTTTCCAGTTCTCGACGAAGTTTCGAGAAAACCAAAAGAGGATGTTCCTTATACGTTCTAAATTAATAATAAATGTAATTATTATTTAACTTTCCAAGTATAGTAGTTTCGCTAATACGTCTGTCAGTCCGTAACAGAAGAGTCTTATACATATACTTAGATTAAATAGGTACTCTAAGTGATAACATTTCCCCCAAATCATCGGCGTCAGTGCAGGGCCTTGTAAATGCAATCATTGCAATTTTTTCCGTGAAAATGATCATCTACGTGAAGAGAAACAGTGCAATCTTGTATATCTTTAAAAGTAATTTTATAATTTCCATTTCCTCGCTCTGGTCGAGGCAAAGCATGGCGTTAAGTTCTGGCACTTAATACTCCATGCCTCCAGAATTCGGCGGAAAGTGTAGAACGGAAGTGTCTTAAGACTAGTTTCTCAGGACTAGAGGTCCACCCTACTATGTGCGGTAGCGTGAAGCTAAATAATAATAATAATAATATAAAACGGAGCGTCTTAACACTAGGTTCCCTCTGCCTAACCTGCAGTAGTCGGGATTCAACGTGAAGCTGAAATTAAATAGAAAATAAAATAAATAAATAATATTTTTACTATTTATAATACGAGTATATCTAGAGCACAAGCACACATCTCAACATACCATACTGTAAATAGTTACGGTTAGGCTACAGTATTCCACATTGATCCGCTTAACTAATAGCATTTCACCTAAAGCCCGGTTTCCACTGAGAGCGGAGCGGGCCCATTAATGACTACGTTCAACTCGCAAGAGTAAGCTGCATACTTGTAATTCCACCATTAAACATGAGGCCAGTCGTGGTTCAGTTTGACTGTACACGCGACTGGTTGTGGGTTGGCACCCCACTCGAGGAAATGAGATGTTTAATATTTTCTTTTCTTCGTTCTGACGTCGAGGAATAGAGCGGCGTTCAGTACAGCCACTCAACACGCAATGCCTCCAGAATTCAGCGGAAATGGCAAATTCAGCGGAATGGGGAACACAGTGTCGTAACACTAGGTTCCCTTTACCTATCCTGCAATATGCGGCGTGAAGTTAATAAAATAGTCGGGCGGAAAGAACCAAGCGAGCAGAAAGATTTGAAATGACGAATGATATAATTTTTTAGTTCTAGGGAGCGGAGCGAAGTAAGTCCAAAATACAAAACTCTTTATTGGTGGTTATGTAAACCTATTATATGTAAAAGGAGTTCCTTCCGCCTAAGCATTACCCGGTTATTTCTATATCACGGTGAAGACCGGGCTTTAAGACAGGTACCGGCCTATACAGGTACCGAACCCGCTTACACAATCAGCCTACGCAATACGTTGCAGGTTTAAATGTATTCATCAGACCGTGTAAACACTGCATAGCGTTGTAAAGTCCGAATTGGCACTTGGAAACAACGTGCGTGCGCCTTTGAGATGTACGATTGTGTTAATGTTCATCAAAATCGGTTGAATAAGTTCAAATGCATTTATGTTGGTAGGGCTCTAATGGATTATATTATATAGATACATTATTTGCTTACTATAATTTTGTTTTCAGGTTTTGAGGCCATCTTTCAGAACAATATTTGGCTATATGCGATAGCTGTGAGTTCGATTCTCATTTCGGGGAATGATTATATTTAAATTATTTTCCGCTAACTAGAGGTTATGGGACTCCGCGCTCGTTCCGTTCTACCGAATTCGAGACATTCCGTGATGACGTGAAGTTAATGTGTTTTTGTTTTCGAAATTAAGATTAATGCTATTAGTCCTATTGGCCTT